>VYZP01006586.1:58766-71598 GCA_013400635.1 Hypocryptadius cinnamomeus
GTGTGGAGGGGTACTCAGGGGTTTTGGGGACAGTGACAGTGTGGAGGGATGCTCAGGGATTTTGGGGACAGTGACAGTGTGGAGGGATGCTCAGGGTGTTGGGGATGGGGACAGTGACAGTGTGCAGGAAGGGATGCTCAGGCGTCTGTTCCCATTTTCCCTGGCATTTTCCAATGTCCTGCACTCTTGTGGTGAGAGCCCTGAGGGCGATGTCTCCAGGCTGGTGCTGATTGACAGCTGTCAATCACTCACCTTGCTGCTCAGCCCTGCCTGGATCTGAGGACTGGTGGGCATGTGGGAATGTGGGGCTTGGACCCCCCTCCTCCATCTGGGTACCCCCTCCTGGGGGTTCTCCCACCCGCCACAGGCACTTGGGGCTGTGGCAGGGTCCCCCCCTGCGGTCCCCTCCCCTTTTCCGGACGGGATATCTTCCCTCTGCATCGGCTCCGGGGGCCCCTGCATCCCCTTCCTCCCCTCTCTGGCTTCCTGCCCCCTCAGTGCCCTCTTCCCGCTGCCTGGGCACAGCCAGGGGTCCCAGCAGCCCCGGGAGAGGGGACAGGGCAGGGACAGGGTGTCCCTGGCACAGGGGTCCTGCCACGCTGGCAGCCCCGGGGCAGCCAGGAAGTTTTCCTCCTTCCCATCCTTCCTGAGCGCTTTCTGGTGTTTTCCCCAGTGTTTATTCCTGTCCCCAGGACACAGGTCAAAAGGTCCCGTGTGTTTCCTGGATGTCCCTTGTGAGGAGGACCCCAGGGAACAGGGGCTGCCTTGGGATGGCAGCACCCCAGGCATGGGAACCCCTTGGGATGAGTCCATGAGTGGGGACAGAGCAGGACAGGGCACCCCTGGCACAGAGGTCCTGGCAGCCCCAGAGAAGCCAGGAAGTTTTCCTGTTTCCCAGACTTTTCTGACCTTATTCCCAGTGTTTCTATCCACAACCCTGCAGGCACAGGTCCCAGTTATTCCCTGGGATGGGAACCACTTGTCATGAGGGATGGCAGCACCTCAGGGATGGGGACCCCCTCCCAGCCCCATCCCAGCAAGGCACAGCAACACCCCAAAGGCAAATGTCCCAGGAATGCTTATCAGCCCATCCTGCAGGGGCAGGGCACCCCAGCTTCCGTGGGGTGATCCCGGGGAACACGTGGCACGGCCGGTGCCACCCCGCCGCCAGCGCCTGCCAGCTGCGCCCCACAGCTGGCGAGCAGGAGCGAGCCCTTTTGGGGTGCAGCCCCTCCTGTGTGTGCAGCCCCCCTGTCCAGCCCCCCCGGGCGCTGGGTGGTGCCCACGGGGCAGGGCCTGGCTGCTCCATTACCCGGGGGCAGGGTTCAGCCCGATAAGGAGTCGCTTTTGGACTCGGGCAGCAAACAATCAATAAGTGGCAAGCGATGGGCAGCAGAGATAAAGGCAGAAATCCCCCCTGGCTCCCGCCCCACCGGGGCCTCCCCAGCACCCCAAACCGGGGGGCAGAGCCCAGCTGTGCCACAGCCATCCCCTCTCCATCCGCAGAGCTGAGCCCAAGCAGGCTCAGCCCAGCAAGGCTCGATTGAAACCCTCCTCACTCCTTTGTCGTCCCCAAGGCTGCCCTGATTACTCGAGCACCCGGGACGGCAAAGCCGGGATAATCTCCTTAGCCCCTTTGGAGAGATTTCCCTTTGTGAGCGGAGGTGAAGAGTGGAGATGCTGCGTGTTCACAGCTTAAGACTCTTCCCAATCGGCTCCCTCCATCTTATCGGAGCGGTGCCATCACATCATTGCAGTAGTTGAGTTGTCAGGATTTATTCCTTCCGCCGCGCTCTCGCCGCTTCTAAAAACAGCAGCTGGGGCTGCTGGGGGAACTGGGGGGAACTGGGGGGAACTGGGGCTTCTCCAGCTCGGATTTCCCCAGGCAGGAGCAGGGGAGTCGTGGGAGGTTGGGTAGCCATTGATGGATCCATCCCTCCATCCATCCCTCTGCCGGGCCGGCTCCTACGGCCACCCACGTTTGCTCCTGGATGTTCCAGAGGTGCAGCCACATCCAGGCACTCCCATTTGCTTTCCTTGCAGGAGGGAAGGGCAGAGGGGCCCCAGACAAACCCACCCAGCCTACCTCATCCCATTCCAAGCTGCTCCTGCATCTCTTTGCATCCACAGGACTGGAATCACATCCAAACGAACTGTTCAGCCCCTCAGGAGGAATCTGGAGGTCCATCCATCCATCCCTCCATCTCTCCATCCCTCCATCCCTCCATCCATCCCCGTTTCCCAGTCTCTCCATCACCAGGGCTGGATCTGGCGTGCCCCCCAGGCTGGCACAGGGCACAGTTTAATGGGAGCAAGGCGGCTGATCCCGGGGTGTGATCCCATGACACACTGATAGCAGTATTTATCCTGATAGTATCCAGGCAGCTGCAAACACTGCAGGGACCTGCGAGCCCGGGTGCCCACTGAGGGGCAGAGCAGTTGGTTTGGATGTGGTTCAAGTCCTCTGGATGCAGCTGAGGCGAAGGGATGCGGGAACAGCTTGGAATGGGATGGGGAGGGATGAGTGGGTTTGTCTGGGGGCCCTCTGCCCTTCCCTCCTGCTCGCTCCCACAAGGAAACAAATGGATGTGCCTGGATGTGGCTGCATCTCCAGAGCTTCCAGTGCTGCTCCTGGCAGTGCCACTCCTCTCCCTGGCCCTGGGAATGCTGTGGTCACCATGGGCCCTGGCCTTCATCTCCAATCACACCCCGTGCTGGAGGAAGGCTCAGTGATGCCTCCCTGGAATTGTGCATCCCCACAGGCTTCCTCCCTCCCCTGTGCCCACCCTGGACCCTCGGGACAGGCAGGAATGCAGGTGCTGTGCCTGCTTGGCTGTGGGGTGGTGACAGGATTAATCTTTGCTCCTGGCACAGCTCAGCCACAGATTCCTTTGGAATCTCTCGATGGGAAGATAAGCCGGGAGCAGCCCCATGTTCCCAGTCCGTGTCACACCAGGCAGGTGCACCTGGCTCTCTGGGGGCTTTTCCCTCCTTCCTCCCTTCCTGCTTCCCTTCCTTCCTTCCTCCCTGCTGCTTTTCTCTGTGCCCCAGAGCAAACAGGCCGGTCCCTGCCCAATTTGGTTAATGAGCTGGGAGATAAGCTCTGCTCCCTGATAAGGAGGGACCGATGGCCAGGTGAGATACCTGGGGGGTGTTCACCTGCCAGGGGATCCCATAGGGAGCTGCAGCTCAGGGACTTTGCTCCAGGACACCCCAGGGGCTGGCAGCAGCTCTTCCCAACCTTGCAGGCAGTGGGATGTGCCTGGATCCTGGTGGGATCGCTCCCTGCAGCCTGGTGGTCCCACGTGGGGACATGGCCTGCTTCCCTTGGGCTTTGTTCCCAGAGTGGAGCACACAGCATCTTCCAGGCCTCCCCATCGTTTCCCTGTTCCCACTCAGCAGTGCTGTGTGTTTAGCTGGAAAAATCATCTTTTCCCTCCTTTTTCCCCTCGCTGTGTTAACGTGGGTGCAGCGCAGGGGCTCTGGCAGCATCCCTGGCTGGCCCAGGGACACTCACCCCGCTGGAGGAGCTCCCAGCACCACCAGCAGGGGTTCAGCACCGTCACTGGGGTTCCAGCACCCCGTTTTGGGGTGGGTGGAGGCCGCGGGGCGCTGGCGGGAACGGGGCCGGCTGTGGCAGCACTATTTTTGTCCCCCTGTCTGGAACGGTTTTCTCTTTATCAGCGCCTGCGTGTTTTCTCTGCTGGGGATTGATACACACAAGATGAAGTGCTCTGACATGGGAAGTGTCAGGCGAATGCTCTTATCTCGGAGACATGGTCTCCTGACCCAAACGCTGCTGATTACCAGTGAGCCGGGGAAGGGGGGGCACGGCGGGGGGGCACCCGCAGGGGGACGCGGCCGTTGGGCTCCGCTCCCCAAAAACAGCCGGGATCTTCGGGGTGGCAAAGCCAGAGGGGAGCCAGCGCTGCTGGGGCTCTGCTGGGGGTTTAGGGGTGGAGGGGAGGGTGGCAAGGACCAGCCTGGTAACCCCAAACACCTCGGGGATGCTGAGGTTGGGGGGAGTCCGGCACCCCAGCAGCACTTTGGGAATCAGATGGGAAGCGCTGGAAATGTGGGATAATGTGAGGGTCTGACTGCCCCGCTCAGCCCTGAGGCCACTCTGGTGGTCATTCTGCTCCCTGTCTGCCCCCATCCTTCATGGACCCTTCCTCAGGCTCAGTTTGTGCCAGGGAATAAATCCCAACAGCTCCTCAAAGGCCTCATCCCTCCTCCTCGTCCTCTTCCTCCTCCCTGTGCTGTGGGTGGAGCTGGTGAGGAAATGGGCAGGGGGATGCCAGGGATGCAGGGCAGGCACAGCCCGTGCCGTGCTCATTCCCAAAACCCCTTTGCAGGGATGAGATCCCAGCCAGAAACAGAGCTGGGATCTCCATGGCCAGGGTGGCTTTGGGAGCACTCTGGGTGGCTTTGGGAGCTCCAGGGGCTCCCAGGCTGTGGGAGAGGGAAGGCAGGACAGGGGAGCTGAGGCAGAGCCCATCACCAGCAGTGCTGGGGGCTGTGGCACGGGGCTGGAGGGTGGCAGGGACCAGCCTGGTGACCCCAAACACCTCGGGGAGCCTGGACACCTCCCCAGATCTCCCAGTGGGCAGCAGGTTCTGCCGGGGTGGCACCGGCTGCTCCCCTGGGATGTGCTCCAGGCAGTCCCCAGTGGCCCGGGGTGGGCAGAGGGAACCCGCAGGTGGCAGCGGCACCTGGGCGATGGCAGGTGACACCACCCAGCGCTCCCAGTCGCTCACCTCAGCTCACCCCAGCGCCGGGAGGATCCAGATGTCAGCCCTGCTAATAAACACATCAGATTTCAATCTCCGCAGCCATGGGATCGCTTTATCCTCCCCGCGCTCCCGGCTCCAAAGGCAATTTTGCCTTCAGCCAGCGCAGCCTCCTCCCTGCCCACGGCACCCGGGACCGACCACGGCCCCGGGGGGCTTGAGGGGCTCTTTGTCCTGCACTGCCGGGGCGGGGGATGACTCCTGGGGGCTCGGGCACACGGGCTGGGCTCGGCTCGCCGGCCCCGGGGGGCTGCTCGGCTTTGGGGGGCAGCAGGCGGCGAGGGGCAGGCAGCACATCCATCTGGGTATTGGTTACCTGCCATCTTATCTGCGCTCCCAAAGACAAAGGCACAGTTAAAACATTTTCGAGCAGCCTTCATAGCGTATTCACATGTTATCTAACCCATTAAACCGGAGCCTTATCAGATAATCAAAGCCATTAAGCCCTGAAGCTGCTGCGACTTCGGGTGCGGGGATGGGAAACGATCCTTCCCCTCCCCGGGCCGGACCGGGACCCCCGGGCAGGGGCTGGATCCCCCCGGGCACGGGCTGGATCCCCCCGGGCACGGGCTGGATCCCCCCGGGCTGGGGCTGGATCCCCCCGAACAGGGCTGGATCCCCCCCGGGCAGGGGCTGGATCCCCCGGGCAGGGGCTGGATCCCCCCGGGCACGGNGGCTGGATCTCCCGGGCAGGGGATGGATCCCCCTCGGGCAGGGGCTGGATCCCCCCGGGCAGGGGCTGGATCCCCCCGAACAGGGCTGGATCCCCCGAACAGGGCTGGATCCCCCCGAGCAGGGGCTGGATCTCCCGGGCTGGGACTGGATCTCCCGGGCAGGGGCTGGATCCCCCCTGGGCAGGGGCTAGATCTCTCGGGCAGGGGCTGGTTCCCCCCCGAACAGGGCTGGATCCCCCGGGCAGGGGCTGGATCCCCCCGGGCAGGGGCTGGATCCCCCCGAACAAGGCTGGATCTCCCGGGCAGGGGCTGGATCTCCCGGGCAGGATCCTCCCCCGGGACACCCAGCAGCAGCTCCCTGTGCTGCCCACACCCCTGGGATTTGGGGCACATCCCGCTGATGCTGTGCGTGTCTCCCCGCAGATGAGCTGGCTCTGGAGGTGCGGGATGGGCAGAGACGGGTGCGGAGCCGCCGGAGCCTCCCCGAGGGCTTCTCCTGGGGCCCCTTCCCGGGCAGCATCCACAGCGAGCCGGCATCGCCCGGCCACGGCGACACGGTAAGGAGCACCCGAGGGGACGGTGGCGGGGCAAGGCCCCGGGAAACAAATTCTTCGGGAAGAGAAGTCCCTGCCTGAGCTCCTCAGCCCTGGGAATCTCCTGGTTTGGGGTTTCCCTGCCAGCCGAGAGCGTTCCCACAGGCAGGGGACAGGAGGTTGCCATCCCCTCTGCACAGGCTGCTTGGTGGCACCTGACTCCTCACAGAGGAGATGGGATCTGCTTTTCCCACCCCAGATTTGCTCCCTGGGGGCTCTGGTGGTGCCTGGAAAGCAGCAGCAGCCATGGGGAAGGTGCAGGAGAGGAGCACCGAGGGGACACCGGGGGGCTGGTGGCTGTTGGTGGCTGTTGGTGCCATCACCGGGGAGAGCAGCAGAGGAGGGAGGTGGCCCTGAGTGTGACTCTGGGTGTTTTTAGGCTCTGGATCCTCCATCCCAGCCACGTCCTTCCCTCCACACCCCGCCCCGAGCCGCACACAGGCAGCTCCAGCCCAGGATCCTCAAGCCCTGGCTCCATCCCCACCTCTTCCTCCTCCTCCTCCTCTCTCCTTTGCTCTTTTTTTTTTCTTTTCTCTTCTTTTTTTTTTTTTAAGCTCAGGCCCGTTTATCTTTGCTGAATTAAATCCTTGATTAACCCTTATCTGCCCAGTTTGGCTCCCTATCTCCCGGTTGGCGCCGTGTGTCCAGACACCCGGTACAGGATGATTGATTTCCCCAAGATATGCGCAGCTTTTTTCTGATACTTCATTTATTGTCTAAATATTTTTGCTCCCATTTCAGCAGCTCCCTTATCGAGCCCGGCTGATGATTCCCAGCCCTGCTCTCCTCTGCCACTCTCCTCCCTCCCTATCTCTGCTCAGGGAAGGGAGGAAGGAATTGCAGCCCCATCCCTGATAGGGGCTGTCACCCTCAGGTCCCTTCCTCTTTGTTGCTGGCGGCGATGGGGGGGTGCAGGGGGTCTCCCCCAAATCCTGCCTGGCTCTGCTCTTCATCTCCATGTGGGAGGTGATCCCAGCCTGAGGTTTTGGTGGGAGCTGGGAGCTCTGGGTGGCTTTAATATTCCGTGGTGTGGAGCACCGTGTGTCCCCATCTGCTGAGGGAGAAGGAGAAAGAACAGGAGGGAAAAGAGCAGGAGGAGGAGGAGGAGGAGGAGGAGGAGGAAGATGCCTACCCGCCCCCACCTGATCCCACAGGGTTCCCCCAAAAGACCCTTGCTCGGGAGGGTGTGGAAACGCCCCAGCAGACAGCTCAGGGGTGCCAAGGGAAGGTGAAGCCCCTCTGGGACTGTCCCCGAGTCCATCGGTGCCCGTGTCCCCCCAGGCCGGGCCGCGGCGAGGGCAGGGCCCGTGCGGATGCGCGTCCCGGCGGATGCGGAGCAGATAGGGTTTCCGATGGTTATCGCCGGTGTGCAGCGAGACAGCGACCTCTTTGTTCCAGGGAGAACAAGGAAGGGCTTCACGCCGGGCTGGGGCCGCCGCGGGGAGCCGGGGTGGGCACCCTGGGGTGCTGGGAGCACCTTGGGGTGCTGCGGGGTCCTGGGCGGCGCAGCGCAGCGCAGGCAGCCCCTCCATCCAGGGGTACCCGCAGGTGTCCCTGTGCCGGGAGCAGAATTCCGAAGGGATCCTCCTCTCCCCGAGGGGGCTCCGCCCATGTGGCACCAGCAGTGCCCATCCCTGGGGGGATGCTGGGGGTCCTAAAGCCCCCAGCCCCATTTCCCTTGTCCATGGGGGCAGGGGGGTTCCCCCACCACCATGAGGGGTGTACACACCTGTGCCAGTGTCACACACCTGTGCCAGTGTGTCACACCCATGTGTCACACCTGTGTGCCAGTGTGTCACACACCTGTGCCAGTGTCACACCCATGTGCCAGTGTGTCACACATGTGCCAGTGTGTCACACACATGTGCCAGTGTGTCACACACATGTGCCAATGTCACACACATGTCTTGGGGGCTTTATCATGCTGCCAGCACTCGGCTCCTGGCAGTGATAAGGCCCCAACTGGCTGCCACTGTCAGGCTGAGTTGGAGGGGTTGGAAATATTGGGATGGATAATTAGATTTCATATCGTTACTGCAGCAGCCATCGGAGGATCAGGGAGATTAATTTCCCCCCCCTTGTGCTCATTAATATTCATTAGAATGCGGGGAGGCTGAGCTGGGCATGGGCTGAGTAGGGAGTGCTGTGACCCCCTGGCAGCCCCTCAGTGTGACCCCAGCCTGTTTTGGGGAGCATGTGACCCCCCTGGCAGCCCCTCAGTGACCCCAGCCCATTTTGGGGAGTGCTGTGACCCCCCCTGGCAGCCCCTCACCTGTTTTGGGGAGCATGTGACCCCCCTGGCAGCCCCTCAGTGACCCCAGCCCATTTTGGGGAGTGCTGTGACCCCCCCTGGCAGCCCCTCACCTGTTTTGGGGAGCATGTGACCCCCCTGGCAGCCCCTCAGTGTGACCCTGGTGCTGACCCCTGTCCCTGCCCCACAGAGCCCCCCTCTGACGCTGGTGCTGGGGGATGAGAGCTGCTGGCTGTCCCTCCTGCCCCTCGTGCCCGGAGAGCCCGATGCCAACGCTGTCATCTACAGGAAGGGTTGGTACTGGGGGCAGTGGGGGTGGGAAGGGTCCCCATCCCTGTCCCAGTGTCTGCTCCTCCTGTCCCACTGCTGGCTGTCCCTGGGCTTGTCCCTGTCCCAGCTTCCCTGGGTGGCTGCAGCCAGTGGGGCTGGGGAGGGTCCCAGCAGGAGTGGGCACAGGGAAGGGAGCAAGGATGGTGTAAGGATGGGCACAGGAATGGGAGCAAGGATGGTGTAAGGATGGGCACAAGGATGGGAGCAAGGATGGGCACAGGGATGGGCACAGGGATGGTGTAAAGATGGACACAGGGATGGATGCAGGGATGGGAGCAAGGATGGTTGTAAAGATGGGCACAAAGGTTCAGGGATGGGCACAAAGATTGGCAGAGGGGTGAGTGGAGAGATTGGTGTAAGGATGCAGGGATGTAGGGATGAGCATAGAGATGGGCACAGGGATGGGTGCAGGGATGGGCACAGGGATGGGCACAGGGATGGATGCAGAGATGGGCGCAGAGATGGGCACAGGGATGGGTGCAGAGATGGGCACAGGGATGGGCGCAGGAATGGATGCAGAGATGGGCGCAGAGATGGGCACAGGGATGGGTGCAGAGATGGGCACAGGGATGGGCGCAGGGATGGATGCAGAGATGGGCACAGGGATGGGCACAGGGATGGATGCAGAGATCGCACAGGGATGTCGCAGGATGGGCACTGGGATATGGATATTGTGGCACGTGTGCAGAGACGGGCACAAGCCGGAGCGGCGGCTCCGGGCGGGCTCTGCGGGGCTCAGCACGGGCAGACACCGCCATCTCCAGGCCATGGCCGGGAGGAAGCAGCGGCGGCTGCCGGGACCGCGGGGACAGGGCGGGACAGAGGGGCCGGGCCAGGCTGGCGGCAGGACGGGATGCGGCGATCCCTGCTCACCGCTGTCCCCTCTCCAGACGAAGCCCTGTGGTGCCGCACGACGCGCGCGCTGCGGGAGGACGAGCCCCTGAGCGCCTTCGTGGTGGCAGAGCCACCAGCTGTCCCCAACCACGGCGTGAAAGCGGAGCCCGGAGAGTCCCCGTACCCGGCGGCGCTGCACTCGGACATCCAGCTGCTGCCACAGCAGGCCGGCATGGCCGCCATCCTGGCCACCGCCGTGGTCAACAGTGAGTCTGGGGACACGCGGGGAGGGACACACAACACGGAGAGGAACACACAGGGACAGGCAGGGAGGGACAGGCAGGGACACATGGGGAGCAACACACAGGGGAGGGAGGGACACGTGGGGAGGGACAGGCGGGGAGAGACACCTGGAGAAGGACACCCGGGGAGGGACACATGCGGAGAGACGTGCAGGGAGGGACACATGGAGAGGGACACATGAGGAGGGACATGTAGGGAGGGACATGCAGGGAGGGACACATGAGGAGAGACACGTAGGGAGGGACACACAAAGGGCACACAGGGAGGGACACGCAGGGAGGGACACACAGGGACACATGGGGAGGGACACATAGAACCACAGCCCTGTCGGGGCTCCCCAGCCNTGGGGAGGGACACACAGGGAGGGACACACAGAAAGGGACACATGAGGATGGACATGCAGAGAGAGACAGGCAGGGAGGGACACATGAGGAGAGACACGCAGGGAGGGACACACAAAGGGCACGCAGGGAGGGACACACAGGGAGGGATACACAGGGACACTTGGGGAGCGACACGTAGAACCACAGCCCTGTCGGGGCTCCCCAGCCTGTCACACAGCCATGTCCCTGTCCCCAGCCTGTCACACAGCCATGTCCCTGTCCCCTGCTCTCCATAGAGGACGTGTTCCCGTGCAAGGACTGTGGGATCTGGTACCGCAGCGAGCGCAACCTCCAGGCCCACCTGATGTACTACTGTGCCAGCCGGCAGAGCGCCGGCGCCGGCTCCCCCGCCCTGGACGAGAAGCCCAAGGAGACGTATCCCAACGAGAGGGTCTGCCCCTTCCCACAGTGCAAGAAGAGCTGCCCCAGTGCCAGCTCCCTGGAGATCCACATGCGGAGCCACAGCGGTACGGCACGGCATGGCATGGCACGGCATGGCACCCCTGGTCTGGAGGCTTTGGGGTGGCAGCATGGTGACGGGTTAGAGGAGGCTGACCCCAGCTGAGCTGCCGGAGGGGCAGGGAGGATGCAGGGCTGGAGCACACTGAGCAGTGGGACGAGGTTCTCCCCAGCTGGTTTGGGTCACTGGTTTGGCACAGCTCACTTGTAGGTCTTCCCCCATCTCAGACCTGTAGAGACAGAGGGAGCTGGCCCTGTGGGGTGGCCCTGTGGGTGTCCCCGCAGTCCCTGTCCCCCTCCCCTCAGCACTGAGTGTCCGTCTGTCCGGCAGGAGAGCGGCCGTTTGTCTGCCTGATCTGCCTGTCCGCCTTCACCACCAAGGCCAACTGTGAGCGGCACCTGAAGGTGCACACAGACACCCTGAACGGTGAGTGTCGCACGGGGACAGCCCTGTCCCATTTCAGGGATGGGCACTGTCCTTCCTGCCCTGCCCGCTCAGCCCGGTGCTCTGTCCCCTCAGGTGTCTGCCACAGCTGTGGCTTCATCTCCACCACGAGGGACATCCTGTACAGCCACCTGGTCACCAACCACATGATCTGCCAGCCGGGCTCCAAGGGCGAGGTGTTCTCACCTGGATCAGCCCTTCCTGCTGCCAAACCCCTCGCTCCCGGTGAGTCCTGGGGCTGTGGCCAGGGGGGACACAGGATGGCATTGTCACCCAGGGCTTGTCCCCATCTGAGACCGGTGGTGGGAAGGGAGGTGGGAATGGTACAGTGTCCCTGTGCCAGGATGTTGGGAATGGGAAACAGAGCAGGATCCCTGTGCCAGGGGTGCTGGGAACAGGACATGGCAAGCATCCCTCTGCCAGGATGTG
Organism: Hypocryptadius cinnamomeus; assembly: GCA_013400635.1. NCBI lineage: Eukaryota > Metazoa > Chordata > Aves > Passeriformes > Zosteropidae > Hypocryptadius > Hypocryptadius cinnamomeus. The sequence continues at coordinate 70,258 of VYZP01006586.1, forward strand.
TGGAACAGGGAACGGGGTGAGGATCCTGCCCTGGGGGTGTCAGTAACGGGGGGACAGGGCAGCATCCCTCTGCTGGTGTTCTCAGTGATGCCGGGGCTGTCGGTGACGCTGTCACCTCTGTCCCCCTGCAGGGCTGAGCCAGCCGAACAACGCGTCCCTGCGGAAGTGCAGCCTGGGCACGTTCCTGCCCGAGGCGCTGCCGGCCCTGCCGCAGCACGTGGTGCTGCCCGGCCCCGACACCGCACCAGCACCGGCACCGCCCGCCTCGCCCCCCGACCCCAGGGCCGGCAAACTCTCGCCCCCAGCCCAGCCGCAGAACGGGGAAGGCCCTTCATCGGCATCCTCCTCCTCCTCCTCCTCCACGTCCGGCGAGCCCGTGCGCATCAAGGAGGAGCCGGCCGGCAGCCCGGCCAGCGAGGCGGAGGCGCCAAGGAGCGGGGAGGGGGCCGGCAGCCCTGACGCCGGCTCCCGGACCTCGTCCCCCCACAGCCTGTCCTCGGCCAAGGTCAAGTCGGAGCTGGCCAGCCCCACGCCGGGCTCCAGCCCCGTGCCCAGCGAGCCGGGGACGGGCACGGCTGGCGGCACCGTCTTCCTCCCGCAGTACGTGTTCGGCCATGAGGCCGCGGTGGTGCCGCAGGCGTCGGAGATCCTGGCCAAGATGTCAGAGCTGGTGCACAGCCGGCTGAAGCAGGGCCACGGGGGCGCGGTGCCGCCCGCCATCTACACGGGCACGCCAGTGCCCAAGGGGGCCACCTGCTTCGAGTGCGAGATCACCTTCAACAACATCAACAACTACTACGTGCACAAGCGCCTGTACTGCTCCAGCCGGCACCTGGCCGAGGACAGCCCCCCCGGGGCACGCAAGCTCAAAGCCCCCCCCGGGGTGCCCAAGGGTCCCCTCGCCCCTGGGACGCTGCTGTCCCCTCCGGCGGGCAACGGGCAGGGCCCGGCAGCGGGGGACGGGGACGCCGGGCACGACGCCACCCCGCCGGCCGCCGCGCCGGAGGGCAAGGCTGAAGAGGGGAGCACCAAAGCGGGATCCCCCGAGGCGGAGGGGGGGTCGGGGCGGTGCAGCGAGGACAGCCAGAGCCCCGGCAGCTCGGCGGGGGACGAGGGGGACGAGGACCCCAGCAAGACGCTGTGCGAGGCGTGCAACATCCGCTTCAGCCGCCACGAGACCTACGTGGTGCACAAGCGCTTCTACTGCGCCTCCCGGCACGACCCCCCCCTGCGCCGCCCCGCCGCCCCCAAAGTGCCCTTCCTGCCGCAGCCGCTGCGCACCCGCAAGCGCCGCAAGCTCTACGAGATCCATGGCGCCGCTCGCCGCCCCGCCGAGCCCCC
>VYZP01006586.1:78173-104190 GCA_013400635.1 Hypocryptadius cinnamomeus
GGAGCGGCCCGGGGAGGGCGGCGGGGAGAGGAGGGGAGGGCCCGGCGGTGTTGTGAAGGGGGTCGCGGGGAGGCCGGAGGGCTTTCGGGGACGGGAGGGCGCGGAAATGAATGAATTCCTCCGTTCGTTCGGGACTATGAATGGGAAGCGGCGGCCCCGGCCTCGGGGGGAGCCGGAGGGCTGGGGGGTGTCGGGGGACAGCAGGGCTCGGCAGGGGACAGAGGGGTGCAGGTGGCTCTGACTGTCCCCCTCGGCAGGCAGTGGGAACAAGGACAGCGCCAGCAGCCGCGGCCCGGGGGCACAGCAGGAGAGCCCCGCCTGGCAGGAGAGCCTCGGAGGTGAGGGGACACCGCGGGGACACGCACCGGGCAGCACGGCAGCGCCTGCACCTGGGGGCACGCCCGGGTGGGCTTGGGGTTTGTCACCTGCAGGGTCAGTCCTGGGTGGGCTTGGGGTTTGTCACCTGCAGGGTCAGTCCTGGGAGGGCTTGGGGGTTGTCACTGATGGGGTCAGTTCTAAGATGGGTTTGTGACCCATGAGGTCAGCTCTCAGGTGGGTTTGGGGTCCATCACCTGTGGGATCAGCTCTCAGGTGGGTTTGGGGTCCATCACCTGTGGGATCAGCTCTCAGGTGGGTTTGGGGTCCATCACCTNGGGTTGGGGGCCCATGACCTGCGGGATCAGCTCTCAGGTGGGTTTGGGGTCCATCACCTGCGGGATCAGCTCTCAGGTGGGTTTGGGGTCCATCACCTGTGGGATCAGCTCTCAGGTGGGTTTGGGGTCCATCACCTGTGGGATCAGCTCTGGAGTCTCCTCAGAGCTGCAGAAAGGACAGCCCCTCCAGGGTGTGAATTCTCTCTTCCTAAGGTTTGCCTGGGTTCAGGGAGAGGGTCCCAGTTTATCAGGACAGCTCTTTGGCAAACTGCTGATCCAAAATCAGTCTTTTGAGTGGGATTATCCCAAATCCTGCTGGATCCAGGTATGACCCTGCTGGTTGTCTCTTCCTGGGGCCCTGAGAACTCACACTCAGCATTGGCAGGGGGAGAGCTGCAGGAAGGAGCTGTAGGAACATCAGCTGTGCTGGGAAAACAAACTGCAGCTGCTTTTCCCTTCAGGTGCCCACCACAAATCCATGGGGAGCTTTCCTCATTGGAGCTCTCTGAGCTCTGCTTCAAACCCAGCTCCTGGAAATGCCTCTCAGCACCAAACTGACCCCACAGGGCAGCTGAGTTTGGGGCATTGCAGGGTGCCCTGAGAGCTGCTGAGTTTCCTGGGCATCCTGCACCTCACAGCTCCCCAAGGATGGCAGAGAAATGAGGATTTGGGTTAACTAACCCTGTTAGCAGCTGGAATTGCAGTCAGGGCAGGGCTGCACTCGGGTTCATCCTCTCAGTGTTCCGTGTTTCCCCTCTCCAGGATCCTGAGGAATTGATTTCCTGCTCTCACTGCTCTTCCATGTTTTTCCCCGTGTTGGTTCCTGCCCTTGCTTTCTGCTTTGCCTCTGCTTTTGCAGTTCTTTGTTCCCTGAATCTCTGTGTGCTGCCCTTGTCTCCTCACCTGTCCTGTCAGCACTGTTCCCTCTGCTCAGCTCCCTCATGGTTCCTGCCTGCCCCCACACCCTGCTCCAGAGCTGTTCTGCTCTGCTTTACCCCCTGGGTTTCATGGACCTGATTCACAGCAGCTCTTTGGCTTTTAGGAAGTGGATTTTATCCTTTTAGCCCAAAGATTTCAGCCTGAAGGAAAAAGCTTCCTCTCTTTTTCCCTTCCTTTTATCCTGTGACCTCCCTCAGGGCTGACAGGGGCACAGAAATTTGGAATGTACTTAGTTCTTTGTATCCATGAAAATTTGTGGGATTTTAAGGCTCAAACTGATGGCTCTGCCCAGCTCCAGGTATTTGCAGGAACTCAGTTCCTGCCTGGAATTTCTTCCTTTTTAATTTTGCACCTTTTGTGCTGTTTAATTAACAACAGAGAAGAAATTTGGCCTGATTTTGATTTTTGGGTAAAAATTCCTGCTCTGACTCCTCTGGCCTTGTGATCAACTGGCAAAAGTGTGAGGTTCATTTATTTTATGTATAATAACTTTTATTTTTTTATAGAAAATGGATGGATTTTGTTTCAAATGTATCCTGGCAAGGTGGAAGTGGAGTTTTAAAAGCAACTTAAGTACTAAAGGGCTTTTCTCTGCCTGCCCTTATTGCTGTGCAAGGCTGCTTAATCCCAGTGCTTTAAGTTCAAAAATCTTGGATGTTGTTAAGCTTTGATAAAAATATCTTATAAAGGAAGTGAAGCAGGTGAGATTAAATTTCTGTAGCATGTCCACAAATTTCTTCTCCCGTTTTTGGGGGGGAAATGTGTAATTTGAAATGTTTCTAAGGAGGCTGGGAGGCTTTAGTAGGGGAAATTGGCTCCTTCCTGGTGCATCCAGGCACGGTGAGGATGGCCAGGGAGGAGGAGCATCTCTGCCCCACCTTGTGCAAGCCAAGGGACTCTGACAAATTCAGGAGCAGTTCATCCTTCGTTCCCTAATTTGAGATATTCCAGAGCCCAGGCTGTGAAACTTCCGAGTCATTGATGTGTTGTGGAACTAAAAGCTCCTCACTCCTGGGAAGTTCTGCTGCCAGATCCTCAATTTCTTCCCTGAGAAGCTGTGAAGAGGCTTTCAGCTCACTCAGGCTTGCCCAAGTCATTCCAAAACTGGGGAAAGACCCTTTTTTTTGCCTGAAAATGCCCCTTATTGATTGCATTTGCTCCCTGTGGCAAGGCTGGCCCAGCTAGTGTAGCCTGGGAGCAGGAGAGGTTTGTGAGCTGCATGGAATTCCCAGTGCCCTGTGCTGCCTCAGACACTCAGGAAAGGAATATTTGGCACACTTGGAGCAAAAGGAGCTGGTTTTGGAACAGAAATAGTTGTGCAGCTTTGCCTGAATTTTGAAGATTTTTCAAGATAAAAGGCTGCTCAGTGAGAGGCATTAATACTTCCCTGCCTCTTGCCTGAGCTGCAAGTCAAACAAGCTTATCTGGGGCTTAGGAGAGTTAATTTTTTGCTTTTATAACTGGTTTTGAACTAGGAAGAAATTGGCTTAGTTTTAAGGCTCAAAAAAAGGCCAAGTTTATGATGAGGGAGGGATGACACCTGGGGGTTTCTGCTCTGCCACTTCTGTCACTGCTGCTTGATTTAAAATACTTGCATGGAGCCAATTTTTCTCAGGTTTTTGTGATATTTGTCTTTCTGTTTCCCTAAAGGACAGCAGAAAGCAATTTAAAAACCCCAAATGTACAAAAACCCCAAACAACCCCTAAAAACACCTCAAAAAGCCCCAAAAAACTTTCAGGATTTCAGAGATCTGGGATAAATTGTGATTTGCAGATTTTAAAAACCTCTCTAGAAAAACCCTTCACAATTCCAGAGGTTTGGGATAAAGTGTGATTTGCAGTTTAAAAACCATCTCAAAAAAGAAAAAAAACAACCAACAAAAAAAAAAAACAAAAAAAAAAAACCAAAACCAAACCAAAAAACCCTTGCAGAGTTCCAAAAATTTTGAATGAATTGATTTGCAGATTATTTTAAGCCAACACTTAAAACTGGAATTAAGCTTGCTGTCCTGTTCCATCATCAGGCAGTTTTCCTTTTAACTTCCAACTCCCAATTTTTTTCCTGTTGCTGATTTTACCTTTGGACATCTGGGCTTTGTTTTGGGACATTTCCACTCAGGGTAAGATTGCTGCCAAAATCTGCTTTGTTGGTTTTGGGGAATCTTGGAGCAGCAGCCCAATCCCTGAATCCAAGGAATTACACCCCAAAAAACCCTCCCTGCCTGGATTTTGTGAGTCCTTCTCACTTGGGCCATCATTTATTGTGTTTCTTATCATTTCTGCTGATGGAAATTAATAGGAAATTATTACAACTGCTGGATGCTCTGGATTTTATAAAAGCTGCTGTGCAGGTCAATGTTTTGTGTTTCAATGCTTTATATTCCTCACCATCAGAACATATTTGTTTCCTCCCATCCCTCTAAAGGTCTCCATGTCAAACACAAAAAGCCATTTGCTTCACTTAAATACCTTTTTTTTTATTTTTTTGGTGCTGCTTATTTGCAAGGAAACAGAAAACAAATTTCCTGAGTCCACGTGGCCCTGGCAGATTTGATATTTCTGGTGGCCTCTCTGGGCTGACCTTTGTGTTCACACAAAGTCACTTCTCAGGCACTTGGGCAATTAAAATCCCCACTCTGAACTGGCTCTTAAAGCCAATAATGATTTGTGCAGGAATTTATGAGCTCAGCATCAGGCTTGATGTGCTCAATGAGGAGATCACTTGTTCATCTCCATCCTGGGGAACTGCTCAGAGCTGTTGTCACCAGCAGGCAACTTCTGGCTTTTCATTTGGTTTTGACCTTGTCAGGGAAATCAGAACCTTGCTGGTGAGCCAGAACCAAATTCAGTGTGCAGAGGAAGAGGAGGAGCTGGGAGGAAGCCCAAAATGTGGATTTTCTGCTGCTCTGGGCCCTGCTGATGTTGAGATCATCTCGTGTTTATCAATTAACTGATAGCAGCAGGGCCCTGAGGGCTTGGGGAGAGCACAGTCAGCCCTAAAATACAGCTTAAGGTGCTTCTGGGAGTGCTTTGAATTTATTTTCTGGTTTTAACTCCTCTGCAGACCTCCCACATTATAAGGAGCAGCATTTTCTGGAGTGGGACTTTGATCTTGGGACTTTGCAGCAAATTCTGTTCATTACCAAAAGATTTTGGGGGTTCAGGTGCTGGGAAGGCTCGGTTTGCTTTACTTGGGGCAGTGCTTGGTGGGTCTGTGTGGCTTTTTGATGGGAAATCACCTTTCCTGTGCAAAACCAGTTGGACAAACAGGGAAAAGTGCCAGGAAAAGGTGAAATAGCAGCTTAATAAAAGATTAGTAAACTCTGATTTCATGGTGGATTGCTGGGTGTGTTTCAAGGAGCAACCAGAGTCTGACATTTGTTGCATTTCTGCTCCAAGGGTTTTTAAAATAACAGGTGGAACTCTGCTCATTTATGCCATGGGTTTGTGGCAACACTAAATGAACTTGCAGTGAGCAGCTGGGGTAAAACATGGGACACATAAAAATGAAGATGATTTGTAATTATGTGGCTTTTTTAAAGGGTATTTAGAGCTTTTGTGTGGATGTGACCCAGTCAGCTCAGCCAGTTCCAGTCAGGGACTTCTTTAATTTATGGAAGTTTTGTTTCTGGAGTAGAAGAAATTAATGTATGGCCCAGGTTTTTTCCCTGCTTTACACCCTGCCCTTTTCTGTTGTATTTATTGGCTTTATTCTCAGCAGACATAGGATTTTGAACTTCCACCAAGCACATGTTTAGACATCTTCTAGGAAAGTCTCAGTGCAGGTACTGGATCTGCTGCTTTGAGGGAATTTTGGGGTCTTTACTGAGGGTTCTGCCCCCTCAGGTGAGACCCCAGCCCTGGGAGGAGCTGGAGCTGCTGGAGGGAGCCCAGAGGAGGCTCCAGGGGGATCAGGGGATGGAGCAGCTCTGCTGGGAGGAAAGGCTGGGATTGTTCACCTGGAGAGGAGAAGCTTTGGGGTGACCTCAGTGTGGCCTTGCAGGGCCTGAAGGAGCTGCAGGAAAGATGGAGAGGGACTTGGCACAAGGGATGGGGGACAGGACACAGGGAATGTCCTCAGGCTGAAGGAGTGCAGGGTTAGGTGGGATATTGGGAAGGAATTCCTGGCTGTGAGGGTGGGCAGGCCCTGGCACAGGGTGCCCAGAGCAGCTGTGGCTGCCCTTGGATCCCTGGAAGTGCCCAAGGCCAGGTTGGATGGGGTTTGGAGCACCCTGGGCTAGTGGAAGGTGTCCCTGCCATGTCAGGGGTGGAATGGGATCTTTATGGTCCCTTCCAACCCAAACCAGTTTGGGACTCCACGGTGAAATTCCAGCCTCAGGCGCTGCCATTGTCTGTGAAGGGCAGCACACTCCAGTCTGGGGCAGTATTGGAAACAGTTCTTTGTGCAGTTTAAACTCTGAATTTCCCTCTTGAAGGATCTATGAGAAACCATATTCCTGAATTTGTGGCATCCCAGAATGGTTTGGGGTGGAGGGGACCTTAAAGCTCCTCTCCCTCCAAACCTCTGCCACGGGCAGGGCTGCCCCTCACTGGATTGGGTTCCTCAGGGCCCCATCCAGCCTGGCTTTCCAGGAGCCCCAAGAACCTTTCCTTAGGAAGCAAAGCACAGGAGAAGGAGTGCATTCCCTCAGGGTGAGGCTTCCCTGCTTGCCCAGTTTGCTGCCATAACCAGAGCTGTTCTCTGCCCTGCAGACTCGCCGGGACTGATGGACGTTTCCGACAGCCCGGAGCGAAACCCCTGCTCTCCTGAGGAAGAGGACCAGCAGCTTTCTGATGAGGAGGTCCTGAAGGAGAGCGGCTCAGAGCGGGAACTCGATGGGGAGGGTGGCCAGGGGAGCCTCCTGGGCGAGGAGGAGGAGGCAGGCAGGGCCCTGAGCCGGGGAGAGGAAGAGAACCACTCTGACGAGGAGGATCGGCTGAGCGAGGCCAAGTCGCAGGAATCCGACACCAACGAGCAGGGCGTGGAGCTGAAGAGCCCCCGGCCCCACAAGGGGGAGGAGGAAGACAGGACAAACGACCTGGAAGTGTCCTCTGTCACCAGGGAGCTGGATGAGCACGAGCTGGACTATGATGAGGAGGTTCCCGAGGAACCCAGTGCTGCTGCTGCGGAGGAGGACGGGGAGAAAGCTGCTGGGGAGGATGATGAGGAAGAGGAGAAAGGAGATGATGCCCCTGAAGACGAGAAGAAATCCAGCAGCAAAAGTGATGATGAGAAGGATGGGCAGGATCCCCTCAAGGAGAAGAAGAAAGAAGAGGATGATGGGGAAATTGATGATGGAGAAATTGATGTAAGTAGGAGGTGGGCAGAGCCCTGGGGCGGTTCAGAGCTGGTTGCTTCTCCCACTGCAATTCCTTCCTCCTCCTGGTGGGAATGTCCATGTCCCTGGTGTGCAGGGAACCCTTTTCCCTGGAGGTAAGACCAGAGCATGGAGCAGGCCCTGATCTCAGGGGTTGCCCTGGGCTGAACCAAATCTTTGTGCCAGAGCCATCAAAATGAGCTTTGTTCCCTCTCAGTGTGGGGAGGCTCCAGTGCTGTAAGAAACTGCCCTGCCTCAGCTCCAGGGGGACTTGGGAATGATGCTGACAGCAAATCCCATGGATTGGGTGGCCAGGAGCTCTTCAGACTGAGGGGCTGGTGCTGGGGGGTGGCTGTGCTGCTCAAACCCTGATCCTGGGCTGTTCCTGGGCTCCAGCAGCATCTGGATGCATGGAAGGGGAATGGAAGGTGCTGGGATTTCTGGAAAATACCCAAGGCATGGTTTAGGGATGGGATCAGGGATGTGCAGTGTTTCACAGCCCTGAACCAACCAAGATACTCAGAAAAATCAGAAGCGGGGTTTAGTTGCAAGTGGGGATTAGGGAAAATCTCACCTTTGGCCATGGTTGTGTTCAGCAGGGAGCTCTGCAGAGCAGCAGCTGTTTTGTGCAGCTTAACAGCAATTTCCTCATTTTCCATGAAGGAAACAGGGCAGAGTAATTCCAGTAAAACCCCTCCTGTGGGCTCCTGGTGTGGAAATGCATCCCAGTGGTAGGAGTGTAAGGAGAAATTGCTGGTGCAGAGCACCTGGGCTGGCTCCCCATTCCAGAATTGCAGCTGCACAGCTGGGCTGAGGTGTGGGACTATCCTGGGACAGGCAGGGAAGCACTGGAGTGGAGTGGGGTCTCTGCTGGGGCTCCTCAGCTGAGCAGGGGAGATGTTCTGTCCTTCCAGGCTCATTCCTGTGGGTCTGACCTGGCCACAGGAGCCTGGGAAGTTCCTGGAGCCTCACTGCACAGACCCTCCTCACTTTTCTCTAAAGAATCGTATTTTGTGTGGTTTTTAATCTTCATAATTCATTGACAAGTTTAATTGCTTTCAGAAATGACATCGTTTTTCTCCCTCGTGCCCTTCCTGGCAGGTGATTTTGTTCAACACGTGTTTTCCAAAGATTTTGTGTATTCCTGAATCAGTTGGAAGGAATTCCAGTATGTTATGGGCAGGAAAAAAAATTCCTGGAGTCCTGACTCCATGCCTGCTCCTTGATTAAAATATGAATGCTCTCCTTTGGAGCCTGAGGCATTCTTGGGAGCTCTCCTCACAAAGCAGGAGATGAATCTGTACCCTGGTTTTCATACATTAACTCATAACAGCATTCTCAGCTGCCTGATTCCAAGGAGACCTCCCAGAAATAAATACTTTCCCTTTTGTTCCAGACTTCACACAGCTCTTTTGAAAGCAGCAGAGTGGAGCTGGTTCTCCCATTCATGCAGCTCTGAAAGCCAGCCCCAGCTTTGGGGAAAACTTCAAGCTCTGCATTTTCTTCTGCTTTCAGCCTCCTGGCGTGGAGGGAGGGGAATATTAATGCAAATTTTAATTGGAATATAAGTGCAGGCTTTTAAATCCATTGCTGTTGAGGAGAGCTCTCTGTCTGGCTCAGGAATGCTGCAGGAGAGGCTCTTCACCCTCCTCTCTGTGCTCCTGTGTTTGTCTACAGCCAAGGGATGGCTTTTTCCTTCTTCCCAGCTGCTCAGTGGATCAAAGAAGAGAATTTTCCTCATCTTTTCCACCCAGAGAATGGCTGTTGCCAGGCAGAGGGAAGGCCCATCCAGATGCTCCCTCTTCACATGTTTCACGTGCTGAAAACAGGGAAATGGAGGCAGAGAGGGAAAACCAAGATAAACCTTTAGGATAAAATCCTGATTTCCTGGCCAGGTACCTGTGACACCTCTCTGGTCATTTGTACCTTTGCCTCCTGCATCCCCAGCTCCTTTCAGCTCCGTTGGGCTTTCCAAGAGCAGCCTAACAAAGCTGGGAAAGAAGTTTTTTCCTTGGAGAAAGGAGAAAATGCTGGTATTTGAAAGTTCCAAGAACTTTTCTTCTGGAGGTGTTTCATGGCTGTTATTTCTTAATCTTGGAGCAACCTCCAGCTACCAGAATTCATTCCTGGGGATGAGGCAGAGTTTTGTTTGAGCTTGTTCCCAACTCCAATGTGGAGCTGAGGAGTCGAAGGGAAGGTGGAGATGACTGGAAGAAATCTGTTGGATTTATCCTGAAAAGTTCATTTGTGAGATTGTCCCTGGAGAGGGACTTTGGACAAGTGAAGTGATAGAACGAGGTGGAACTGGCAGGATTAATTTGGATATTGGGAAGAAATTCCTGGCTGTGAGGGTGGGCCCTGGCACAGGGTGCCCACAGAAGCTGTGGCTGCTCCTGGATCCCTGGCAGTGCCCAAGGCCAGGCTGGATGGGGTTTGGAGCAGCCTGAGACAGTGGAAGGTGCTTTTACAGCCACCTGGAATCTTCTGTCCTCACCTTGTGCAGGTGCTCTGGGGCACTCTTGTAACCTGCCCTTGTTTTTCTCCTGTGGTTTTGCCCCAGGGTGGCTGTCAGTGTTTGAGCAGACTGGGAAGTGTCAGGCCCTGAGGGCATGCTCCACATGGAATGTCAGCTTTGTGTGTCTGTTCCAGGATGATGACTTGGAAGAAGGGGAAGTGAAAGACCCCAACGACAGGAAGGTGAGGCCACGGCCCACCTGCCGCTTCTTCATGAAAGGTAACACACCCTGGGGTGTGGGAGGAGCCAAAGCTGCTGCATGTGGTCCTGTTTGGGCATTTTTGTTCTCCATTAAGCTGCTGTTATGTGATAAATTCAGCCCCAGGCGTCCTCAGCGTCACCTTGCTGTTTGTTGGTGGCCAAAGCTGAATTTTCATGGAGCCACTACACAAAAAAGGGCTTTACCCTCAGCATGGTGAGCGTGGAGGAGGTAAATAAAGGGAGCCTTGCAGAGGGTTTTGGAATAAAACACAGAGGTTGTGGCTGCCCCATCGCTGGAAGGGTCCAGGGCCAGGCTGGACAGGGCTTGGAGCAGCTTGGAATAGTGGAAAGTGTTGGGATTGGAGCTGGATGGGCTTTAAGGATTTTTTTTTTATCCCTTCCAGCCCAAACCATCCCATGATTCTGCTCCCTGCCTCACCACTGTTTGTTTGGGATGCACTGTGGTGCTTGCTTTGCCCTCAGGTTTCCTGTGAAAGGCAAAGCTCCTAATTGGAAATGTTTGTCATTAACGAATGAGGACCTCATAGGCTTATTCCTACATTTAATTAACAGTGTCTGTCCAGCCCTCCCTTCTCCCCACTGGAATAAGGTTCTTGTCCGTTGATCCATCTGTGTCTGGATCTGTTTGTCCCCTCTGGCAGGTGGACAGTGCCAACTCTCTCCCCATGTGTGTCCAAACAGGTAAATCCCAACCCAGCTGGAGAGGAGAAAAGTCACACACCTCCAACAAGGTTACTCCTTAGAGGGTTCTAAATGCCTGCTGGGGTTTTGGTGGCTGTGGGGCTGAATGCTGCTTGCTGCTGGAAGCAGGGGTCTAACAGCTGTGTGTTCCCACAGGGCACTGCACCTGGGGCATGAACTGTCGCTTCATCCACCCCGGAGTGAACGACAAGGGGAATTACTCCTTGATCTCCAAACCTGAGCCCTTCTCCCCCAACGGTGCCCCTCCCATGGGCCCTCACCCGCTGATGCCAGCCAACCCCTGGGTATGGAACCTCTTCTGGCCATTGATGGCTTCTGCACCACCCTCCCCATCCCTGCAGTTTCCAAGTGGGGTTTTGGAGAGCCTGTTCTGGTGGGAAGTGTCCCTTCCACTGGAACCAGATGAGCTTCGAGGTCCCTTCCAACCCAAGCCATTCCAGGATCCTGGGATTTTCCTCCTCTTTTTTTGAGCTAATACCTCAGCGGTTGGAGATGTGATTTTTAAATGGAGATCTTGGAGTTGCCAGTAGAGGGGGGTAAAATTCCATGGTTTGCCAGCTTAGTCCTGCTGAGGCACGTCTGGAGTAATTCTGAGGTAGCTTTACAAAGCACAGCTTTGCTGTTTAAAACTAACTCAAGTGTCTTCTGCTCTCCTCACCCTTCCAACAGGGAGGCCCAGTGGTTGATGAAATCTTACCTCCACCTCCTCCAGACCCTCCAACAGAAAGTGCCTGGGAGAGGGGACTCCGGCACGCTAAAGAGGTAAATTCCTTCCTCAGGGAATTGCTGGCTGCCTCCAAAATCCACTGGAAAAGCTCTTTTTGGAGCACAGGTGTCTTGCTCTTTCTCTATTCCTTTTGCCTTTTAATCTAATAATTATGTTTTGTTGTCCATCACAATTGTGAGATGGCCAAGAGGAGCTTAAATCCAGGTTGGGGGGGTTATATTTAATAAATAGTGGGAATTTGTGGCCCTCAACTCCAGCCCTTCACAAAGCAAAGCTTTAAGCTGATCCAATTTCCCTCCCTTCAGTACCTGTTTCTCCAGTTTGTGATCGCTGCAGGGGAGAAACCTCTGTTTCCTGCTGTTCTGAGCTGGTGGAACAGGGAATTAATCAGGAAAAGTCCAGTATCCTGCACATTGTGAGGGAAGAAGGTGCTCTGGCTGCAGGAAGTCTCCTGAGGGCAGGATTTTTAATATTCCAGTTTCTCTGTGCCCCAGGAACCTTCTCTCCTGACGCTGGTTTTGTGCTCTTTAAAAAGGTATTAAAAAAAGGTATTGAAAAGGTATTAAAAGGTATTAACAATTTTTGTTCTCTTTATAAAGGTATTAAAAAAAGCAACCATGAGGAAAGAGCAGGAGCCTGACTTTGAGGAGAAGAGGTTCACAGTGACCATCGGGGAGGACGAGCGGGAGTTCGACAAGGAGAACGAGTTCTTCCGGGACTGGAATTACCGCATCACCCGAGACGTGCGGGACCCCGCGTAAGAGACGCCCCTGGGAGGGACAGCGGGGGGGGAGTGCACTGCAGGGAGCCTGCCTGGGGTTCACTGTCCCTCCAGCACGGGGGATGTCACCTCCAAACAGGGAGCAGCTCCCATCAACAGGAGGTGAAGAGCTTGAGCTGCCTCCGCTCGCTCCGGTTCAGCCCCACCTCCCTTCCCAGTCTCCTTGAGCCCTTCCTGCCTCCAGTCTCCTTGGAATTCTGCTCCTCCTGGGTTCTCTCCAGCTCTGCATTGCCTCCCTCACACCAGTGTGTTCTTCCAGCTTTTATTTCCTCTTTTTTTTCTTATCCCAACCATGAGAATTTAAAAGCATTCCAGCTGAGGCTGTGAAGTTGGAGCGTGTTCAGTGTGCAGGAGCTGGTGGCCCCAGCTGGGGAAGAACTGGTTTAACAAACACCTGGACTGGTCCCAGGTAAAGCTGGTACCTGGCCACAACAAGCACCCTAAATTTAAGTGTTCAGGTGATTGGGGTTTTAAAGTAAAATTTAAAGTGTTGGAGACCTCAAACCCAGCTCTGGGAAATTGTTTGGTAGTTCTGGAGGCAAGAAAAGGAATGGGAAGAGAATTCTTGGGAAAGAGGTTTGGATTCTGCAGGAACACAGATAGATTTGTCTCTCCTTGCTCGTGCATCCTCTGTTCTTCCTACATGGACAGATTATGGAAATATTCCCACTCCCAGAGGGTTTGCAAGGCTTAGTTCTGTTTATTTTAGAGTGGATGAATTACAAAAAAAAACTCTCAAAAGGAGAAGATTAAGCTTTAGTTCAATATTCTTTGATTTGCCCTGGAGTGCAATTCCTTTCCCTAATTTAAAAAAAAAACTGTCCTGAGTTCTGCAGCCTGAAGGAAAAGAAATTTCTAAAATATTAATGTTTTCCTGAGTTTAATTAGCTCTGGATCTTGGCCTTGTGTTCCTGTCAGAGGCACCTGGGGTTTACCCCCAGTGTTCTGGGGGCTGTTCATCCATTATCTTTATTTTGTAACTGCCCTATAAAATGCACCAGCAGCATTTTAGGCCTCTCTGATATAAGAATTGTTAAGAGCAGGCCTGGTTTTCATATAGTCCAGAAAAAAAATGTATTGCACTTAACCAGTGTTAAACAAAAGTCATCCAACAACTGGAATTCCTGAAAATTGAGGGCTGTGTGAGCAGGCTGTGGCATTAAAATATCTCCATTGTGTGTGAAGGGAAAAGTTATGAATCTGCTGCTGTAAGCTCTAGAAAATGCTGATTTTTCTCCTCCCCACACACAATTTGTTGCCCAGTTGGACACCTTGCAGCCAACTGAGCACTGGAAGTGCAACTGGGATGTGGAAAATTATTTCAGCACTGTCTTGTGACATGTGGAGTTGTCTCAGTAGTTCATGAATCCCTTTTTCTTTTTTGAATAACTATAGGGAGGTGGACATCAAAGAAAACATTAACTATGGGTAAGCAGGTCTTTGCTACAACTGTAAGAAAATTTTCCTTTGCCTTTTTTTTCCATTGCACTTCCTCCAACTTCCAGGGCCACAGACCGACCCCTGTCCCCTCAGCAGCTGACTCAGGGGGTAGATTGGATTATTTTTGGGGTGGTACCAATTATTTTCTAATGGTTTAAACACTGAATTACCCAAACACATAGCAGTGATTATTTTTGAAATTAAAAAAACCCTCCAGTATTATAGGAAGGGGAAATTTGGGCTTGAGGCTGTGTGAAAAAGCAGAGTTTCCTTTCTGGCGTGGCTTGAGGTGTTTTCCTGTCTCTTTGAACACCTGATGTCCCTGAATCCAGGCTGCTTTGGGGTTGGCATCAGGAGTTTGTTGCTGACTGAAGCATCCCAAATCCTGGTTCTCCTTCCCTTGGCTTATTGCTTCAGTCCGAAAGAGAAATGCTAAGTTATTTAAAAGCACTGAAAGAAATAGAGGTACCACTCACAGGGCAGCACCTACATCTTAACCTGGTTTAGGTTATTTGGCACTGTAAAAATTCAACAAGTTGCCCCTTTTTTTTTTTTTTTTTTTTTTTTTTTTTATAAATCAGAGTCTCATTATGGGTAATCTGCAATTTGGGAGCACTTGCTGTGGAATCTTAGCTCTGCCACCGACTCCTCTGTGGCCCTGGAAGTTTCTTACTCCCTGTACCCCTTCCTCATCCTCACAGTGGATCTGATATTTGCACTCCAGGTGCTTGGATGTTGTTGAGTTGGGGAATTAAAACCATCAAACAATGCAAATAGAAATCAGGAAATGGAGGAAACAGCTTTAAGGAGGGTGGGGTTTCAATCCTTTTCCTCCCCAAAAATCCTTCGTTCTGCAGTTGTGTGTGCCTCGTGCTCACCAGTCCATGGCTGGGCCAGCAGCTGATTCCCACTGGAGGATATCAGCTGGAGAAGTGGTGCCTTCATTCCAGGGGGTCATTCCAGGTCCAGAGTGTTACTGACCTGTCCCCAAAGCTCCACTGCTCCCTGTGGAAGCTCCTGTCCTGTACTGGTGGCACTGGTGGCAGCCATCACTCCAGGGGCAGCAACTGGGGGATCTCCTGAAGGAGTTGGGGATGAGCTGTGGGTGCATGGGCAGAAATCCCAGCTGTCAATCCATGAGGCAGAACATGTCCTGCTCCCTTTGCAGGCACTGGAAAGGGGCTCTCAAAAGCACTTTCTGTGTTTGCACCACATTGATTTGAAGGCTGAATTTTTGGTAGCTCTTTTTTTGGTGTTTATCAAGAAAGGTTTGTGCTTTTCTCTGATAAGCCTCACTTAAAAAAGACTGGTTGGGCTGTGTAGAAAATAAATATCTCTGCACAGCCCTGCTGCATTGAACATGGTTTTCTTGTCACAGTGGCTGAGCTGACCTAGCACACACAGTTTTTGTGGTGCCAAGGTGCCTTTTCCCTCTCTAACACTCCCTGTTTTTCATTGTAGGCTTGATCCCTATGCAGATCCCTATTATGACTATGAAATAGAGCGCTTCTGGCGTGGTGGGCAGTATGAGAATTTCAGGGTTCAGTACACAGACCCCGACCCCTACCGTAACTACAGAGTAAGTAAGGAAATTCCCCTTCCCCTTTTCCTTCCTGACTTTCTTCCAGGTTCTTCTGGGCCTTGGCATGGTTCCAGGGCAGTGCTTGAAACAGGAGTTTTCAAATAGTTCAGTCTTGGCTCAGTCCCAGCACAGAGCACGCTGGAGGTGAGGGGATGGAGGATGTTCTGTTCCAGCACCATGAGGGTAAAAGCAGCATTCCAGGCTTGGCAGAGAGGCTGGGAAGCTGCCTGATGGAAAAGGACATGGAGTGCTGGCTGACAGTGGCTGAGAAGGCCCCTGGCACCTGGCTGGCACCAGCCCTGGCATGGCCATAGCCCCAGGGCATGGACTGAGCCCTGTGCTGGGCACGGCTGAGGACACACCTGGAATTCTGGTCAGGTTTGGGCACCTCCAAGACAGACCTGGAGGGGCTGGAGCGTGTCCAGGGAAGGGAATGGAGCTGGGAAGGGGCTGGAGAATCCTGAGGGAGCTGGAAAGGGGCTCAGCCTGGAGAAAAGGAGGCTCAGGGGGGACCCTGTGGCTCTACACAACTCCCTGACAGGAGGGGACAGGCTCTGCTCCCAGGGAACAGGGACAGGAGGAGAGGGAACAGCCTCAAATTGCACCAGGAGAGGATTAGATTGAATTTTAGGAAAATTCTTCCATGGAAAGGGTGTAAAGCATTGGAAAAAAACTGCTCAGGAAAGTGGTGGAGTCCCCACCCTCGAAGTGTTCAGGAAACCTGTGGATGTGGCACCTGGGGACGTGGTCAGTGGTGACCTTGGTGATGGTGCTGGCTGAGGGTTGCACTTGATGATCTGAAGGTCTTTTCCAACCTTAATTCCATGTCTGAGGTGGGAAGGTGGTTCCTCCTCATGCTCCTTGGCTGCTCCTCAGTGTAGCAGTTGAGCAGTGCTTTCCCATGCTTGGGTATCTTGGAGAGGGAAGGAGTTTCCAGGAAAGATCCTGGTTGAGGAAAGGGTTTATTGTTAATTCCTGGGAAGGAGAGGGTTAGATTTGGGAAGGTGTGCTCTGTGTAGCAGCAGAGGCTCCAGCCTGGCTGTGCAAATGTCAGAATTGAGGCACAGGACAGCAGCAGCCAGCTGCTGAAATCCCAGCAGTTGTGTTACACCAGGAATGGATCTGGATGAAAACTTCAGAAAGGCTCTGAACCCTTTCCCTGCTCTTCCTTTCCCCTCATGCAAACTTTGTGCCTCTGGAGCAGTGACCAAACCAACTTTTCAGTGCTTTCCATCAAATCCTTTCAAGAGTACCTTTTCCTTTGGTCTAAATCCTTCTTTTCTGCAGGACAGGAGCCTGGGCCTCACTGTGGCCACAGATGACCAATTATTTTCCTGGTGCTCATTTGCAAAATTAATTATCTGGTTATGGAAATGATCAGCAACAAGCGGAAAGACTCGTAAACATCCATACATTTATTTAATAAGCTTCATAAACCAAATTAATCCAAGCATTGCCTTTGAAAACAACAGTTGTGTGGGATGTGATGCTGTGTTTGTATCCAGGTTCTGATCAGCAGGATGTGGATTATTGATCTCCAGATTATTAATCTCCATGTCATTGGTTTGCAGAATATTGATCTCAATCCTTTGCTGAGGGAGGGCGGATGTAATTCCTGGCGTTCCCAGGATTGATCTGGAATTATAATTCCTGGCATTCCCGTGTCATTGATCTCCATGTCATTGGTTTGCAGGTTATTGATTTCGATCCTTTGCTGAGGGAGGGCAGGTGTAATTCCTGGCATTCCCATTCATTGATCTCCAGATTATTGATCTCCAGATTATTGATCTCCATGTCATTGGTTTGCAAATTATTGATCTCAATCCTTTGCTGAGGGAGGCAGATGTAATTCCTGGCATTCCCAGGATTGGTCTGGAATTGTGATTCCTGCCATTCCCAGGATTGATCTGGAATTGTAATTCCTGCAATTCCCAGGATTGATCTGGAATTGTAATTCCTGCCATTCCCAGGATGGATCTGGAATTGTAGTTCCTGCCATTCCCAGGATGGATCCGGAATTGTAGTTCCTGCCATTCCCAGGATGGATCTGGAATTGTAATTCCTGCCATTCCCAGGATTGATCTGGAATTGTAATTCCTGCCATTCCCAGGATTGATCTGGAATTGTAATTCCTGCCATTCCCAGGATTGATCTGGAATTGTAATTCCTGCCATTCCCAGGATTGATCTGGAATTGTAATTCCTGCCATTCCCAGGATTGATCTGGAATTGTAATTCCTGCCATTCCCAGGATTGATCTGGAATTGTAATTCCTGCCATTCCCAGGATTGATCTGGAATTGTAATTCCTGCCATTCCCAGGATTGATCTGGAATTGTAATTCCTGCCATTCCCAGGATTGATCTGGAATTGTAATTCCTGCCATTCCCAGGATTGATCTGGAATTGTAATTCCTGCCATTCCCAGGATTGATCTGGAATTGTAATTCCTGCCATTCCCAGGATTGATCTGGAATTGTAATTCCTGCCATTCCCAGGATTGATCTGGAATTGTAATTCCTGCCATTCCCAGGATTGATCTGGAATTGTAATTCCTGCCATTCCCAGGATTGATCTGGAATTGTAATTCCTGCCATTCCCAGGATTGATCTGGAATTGTAATTCCTGCCATTCCCAGGATTGATCTGGAATTGTAATTCCTGCCATTCCCAGGATTGATCTGGAATTGTAATTCCTGCCATTCCCAGGATTGATCTGGAATTGTGATTCCTGCCATTCCCAGGCCTGTCACCCGCTTTGCTGGGAGCTGCTCCCACAGCATCAGCGTGGCTTTTCTGCTGTTTTTTTCAAGGAAAGAGAGCGAGAACGGGAGCGGGAAAGAGAGACCAGACAGCGGGAGCGGGAACGGGAGCGGGAGCGCGAGCGGGAGCGCGAGCGGCGGCAGCGGGAGCGCGAGCGGGAGCGGGAACGGGAGCGCGACAAGGAGCGGCAGCGGCGGAAGGAAGAGTGGGAACGGGAGCGGGAACGAGTGAAGAGGGACGAGAAGGACAGGCAGCACAGGGACCGCGACAGGGACCGCGACAGGGACCGGGAGCGCGACAAGGACAAGGACAAGGCGAAGCCCCGGTCCCCGCTGCTGCCCAGGTGAGTGTGCGCTGGGATCGGGGTCCTGGCTGGCGGGAGTCACAGCTCAGATTGTGGTGATGGTAAAGGTGGGTGTGATGCTGGAAGTAATGCTGGAAATGCTGAAACTTTCAGAAAATGCTGGGGGTTGGTTATGCATGTCGGAGGATTCTCCTGGAGGTCCAGATTCTCTTTTGAAATTAAGGAGGATATGGATTGGCAGACTTCAGTTTGATTATTGTGTGTAATACTAATATTGAAAGAGATTTTTCCTTTTGAAAGTGGGATAATTAAGATATTTTCAGTAATCTTAATGGCTTGAAGCTGTGTCAAGTGACGTTTAGGGTGGATATTAGCAAAAGCTTCTTCACTCAGAGCACAGTTAGGCACTGCAACAGGTTCTCCATGGAAGTGGTCACAACACCAAACCTGACAGAGTTTAAGAAGCATCTGGACAGTGTTGTTGTGACTGATCCCGGTGTGAGTAACTGCTGAGGACAGCAGTAGTTAATGAGCCTTGTAGCCACTGAGTGGAGCTAAAACATCGGTGACAATGAGAGTAATATCCTGACCCTGAAAGCAGGAGTGTCCTTTGGTGTGGAGATGGTTGGCTCCTCCTCCTTCCCTTCAGGCTGGAGAGGTTTGGGGAGGATGAGGGACTCCTGCAGGTTGGTTCCCTGGGGGGCCTGTGGTGACTCCCTTTGAGGCCTTGAGAAATGTCTGTCACAAGAACCGGGGCTGCTTCAGGAGTTTGTGGATAGCAGAAGTATCTGGAGATTTAAGTACAACTTGGAAAAGGAAAGGAATTGTCCTTGGAATGAGTGTCTGCTCAGTAGAATTGCAGCATGAGGTCAGGTTTGGTTCCTCTGACCACCCATTGTTCGTGGAAATCCTGGTTGTGACCTGTGTGAAAGAGAAAATGGAACCAGACAGGCTGAAAGTGCAGCAGTGTGGTTCCTGTTTTGTGCCTCTGTCAATGATTTATGTACCCTGCCTTCCCAGCCTCCTCTGGCTGAGACACATTTGTAAAGCACTGGATAAATATCCCAGTGGGATGGAAGCTCTTATGTCACAACCTCATTTGGTTCAGAATCATGGAAAAGTATCACATTTTTTGCAGAGGGACATCTTGGAGCAGTCTGGTCTAGTGGAAGGTCCCTGCCCATGACAGGGGGGTGCAATGAGATGAACTTCAATGTCCTTCTCAACCCAACCCATTCCATGATTTTGGGATCTCCAGGAAAACTGCTGAACAGTGTCTTGGGAAGAGTGGCAGACAGAGACTCCCACAGCATGTGGAGCACCCTGGGGACACACAGGTGTGTGTGGGGCACAGAGAAGTGCAGGGAAGCTGTTTCCCAAGAATCACTGGAGCTTTTCCTGCTGCCTGGTGCCTGTGCTGTTCCTCTGCACTGGAGGAAGGCGTGAAACACGATGGGCATGAGGAAGAGTTGGATCAATGAAGAGCAGGGCTAGGAGTGCCAGGAATGAGGTTCCATGTGGAATCAGGTGGTTTCAGGTGGGAGCAGGGCTTGGTCCTGAATCCAACCCAGAATTTTTACTTGCATTACAGAAAGGGTAGCTGATTTTTGTCCCTCTTTCCCAAGAGGAAGTGACAGTTTCAGAACAGTCTGGAGGAGCAGAGGCAGCTGCAGAGCAGTTATAGGAATACCATAATTACATGTTCCGTTTAATTATAATCTTCACTTAACGACCACGATTTGTGCACCTTAATTACCACGTTGCCCGGTGGTTTGTGCTCTCCTTGGCTTGGTGATGGGACAGATCTTGTCCAGACCCATGTGGTGGGGATGATGTCAATGAAAGTGATGTCACCTGCTTGGCAGCTCAAGGTCATGAGTCAGTGACAGTCAGCGTGACCCAAGGATGAGCCTGCTGGCTGCTCCTTCCCCTGGCACTCCTGGAGTCCTGGGGCAGGGCTCTCTTGGGAGAGTTTGGGCTGCCGGTGCTGCCCAAAGGGTGCTGGGTAGGAGCAGTGGCTGTGCTCACCAATCTTGGATCTGTCTCATTCCATGAAACCAGAGATGGGATGGACAGCATTCAGGGGATACACATTCCCTGCTTTCCTCTGGCACGGGGGAGCTGGGGATGCCTCTTGTGTCTCCAAAACAGCTCCTTGAGATGAGTCTTGGTCATTCAGAAATAGTTTCTGACGCACATATTTGCTTTTATTAAGTGTACTATGGAGAGGGACTTTTCAAAGGGCATGGAGTGACAGGGTAAGAGGGAATGGCCTTAAATTCAAGGGAGTGCAGGGTTAGATGGGATATTGGGAAGGAATTCTTCCCTGTGAGGGTGGTGAGGCCCTGGCACAGGTTGCCCACGTTGGAAGGGACCCTGAAGCCCATCCCATCCCCTGCCGTGGGATTTCAGTTCCCATGGTGGACATCCATGTCAACATGACCCCGTCCCACAGCTCTGCAGGTGTCTGGTGGAGAAAACAAACCTGCAGAAAGAAGTTTTGAAAAAGCTTTTTAACAAGTGAAAGCGTAATTCCAGCTTCTCCCTTGGAAGCCACATCCCTCATCTGTCACTTGGCGTTTGCCCAGGAGTCCCCGTCACGCTCGTGCTGTGACCTGGCTCTGGCCTGTGTCCCACGTCACTTTGTGACCAGCTCCCAACTTCCTCATGGCAGTGCAGTGGCTCGAGCCGTCTCACCTTTCCTCCAGACTGCTCCGTGCCAGCTCCAGAGGGGCAGCTTTGGCATCCTGGGATTGAGCAGCTCCCGAGCTCGTTGAACGTGTCAAACCTGGGATTGCTCCGCGCTTCCTGGAATCAGGATGCACAGCAGTGCCACAGCACACACCTGGGGCTCTGTTGGCGCTATTTATAGACTCTGGGCTTTCCCTAATTGCTGCATCCCAGCTTTTGGCAGGTCCAGCCTCCCTGGGCTGGCTCACGCCACAGCTGCCCGTTAACATTCCTGCCACTTTGAGGGCCCACGTGGCCCTGGCGCTCATGAGCTGGGAGAGCTCCTCCACGGGGATTGGGAGAGCTCCTCCACGGGGCCTGGAGAGCTCCTCCACGGGGCCAGGAGAGCTCCTCCACAGGGATTGGAGAGCTCCTCCACAGGGATTGGAGAGTTCCTCCGTGGGGCCTGGAGAGCTCCTCCACAGGGATTGGAGAGCTCCTCCAGAGGGCCTGGAGAGCTCCTCCACAAGGATTGGGAGAGCTCCTCCACAGGGATTGGAGAGCTCCTCCACAGGGATTGGAGAGCTCCTCCACAGGGATTGGGAGAGCTCCTCCACAGGGATTGGGAGAGCTCCTCCACAGGGATTGGAGAGCTCCTCCACAGGGATTGGAGAGCTCCTCCAGAGGGCCTGGAGAGCTCCTCCACAGGGATTGGGAGAGCTCCTCCACAGGGATTGAGAGAGCTCCTCCACTGGGCCTGGAGAGCTCCTCCGTGGGGCCTGGAGAGCTCCTCCGCGGGGCCAGGAGAGCTCCTCCGCGGGGCCTGGAGAGCTCCTCCACAGGGATTGGGAGAGCTCCTCCACAGGGATTGGGAGAGCTCCTCCACAGGGATTGGGAGAGCTCCTCCACAGGGATTGGGAGAGCTCCTCCACAGGGATTGGAGAGCTCCTCCACAGGGCCTGGAGAGCTCCTCCACAGAGGTTGTGCAAGCAGCACTGAGCTTTGCCCAAGGCAGAGCTGAGGGTGTCAGTAATTCCGGTCGCTCTGTTGGCGTAGGGGCTCCCTCAGGAGCTGGAGGAAGGAACAAACCAGGACCTACAGAATCAAGGGATGAGAGAACCCAAAGAGCAAACAGCCAGGAACACAGGAACAATTTGCCTTTCCATTCAGCTGAAAGCAGGAAGGTTTAACCTGGTTTCTAAACAACAGTTTAAGGGTAAAAATGTGGAGAAGCCAAGAGTTGTTCCCAGCATTGCTGGGTGATGGAGCTGAGGAGGAATAGAGTTTAACAAAGATTTAAACCCTGATACATTCAGGGACAAGTGTTTCTCCTTGAACCTGTGGAAAGAAGAGGCTGCAGTGTTTGGGCTCCAGTGGGATTGTCACATGTGGGTTGGCCTTTCTTGAAGGAATTCACAAAATTGTCTTCCAGTACCTATAGGGAGCCACCAAGAAAGAGAGAGAGAGGGACTTTGAACAAGAGCATGGAGAGAAAGGACAAGGGGGAGATGGATTCCAGCTGGCAGAGAGGAGGTTTAGATTGGATTGTGGGAAGAAATTCTTCCTTGTGAGGGTGGGGAGGCCCTGGCACAGGTTGCCCACAGAAGCTGTGGGTGCCCCTGGATCCCTGGAACTGTTCAAGGCCAGGTTGGAGCACCCTGGGCTAGTGGAAGGTGTCCCTGATGAGATTTCAAGATCCATTCCAACCCAAACCATTCTATGGTTCTGTGAATGTGCAATTGCTGTATTAAGCTTTGGGTTGGGTTTTTTTCCCAAGCTTAAGATGAGCACTCCAAGAAGGTTAAAATCTGAGATTGCACTGCTGGTAAAACTGTTCCTCCCCCTCCTCCTCCTCCCTCCTCAGGCATCGAACACTTAGACAAGCCAGGACACTTTATGATCGATTAGAGGGATAACTTGGCTGTCTGTCCTCCTGCTCCCATCTCCAGAACGAGTTCTGATGCCCCAGGCTGGGCCTGATTTTTGCTGAGTGCAAAATTCCTTCTTTTTCTCTCCATCTTGCTGGTGGAGCTCCCTGTTGTGCAAAGCCTTTCAGGGATAAAGAAGTGACATGAAATATGTCCTCTGAAGAAACTTAGAGCAGTGCAAGATGTTCTGACCCTTAGCTGGGGGCAGAGGCTCTACACACTGAAATAATTTGCTTTAATCCTTTCTGTTGTTGCCTTTATCCCACTAGCATCTGAGGGAATCTGTTCCAGGAGCTCATGAAGCAACCCAGTGTTGTGGGGCCTGTTGGTGGCTGTATTCCCAAAGCACTGAGGGACATTCAGGGATCATTCCCAAGGGACAGCACTGGCACTGATGTCCCTGTGACAGGGGCAGCACCCAGGGAGCGGCTGGAGCTGGGCCAGGGGAGGTTTAGAGTGGAGATCAGGGAAAGGTTCTTCTCCCAGAGGGTGCTGGGCACTGCCCAGGCTCCCCAGGGAATGGGCACGGCCCTGAGGCTGCCAGAGCTCCAGGAGAGGTTGGACACCATTCCCAGGGATGCCCAGGGTGGGGTTGTTGGGGGATCTGTGCAGGGCCAGGGGTTGGACCTACCAGAGAGAGAAGGAACCTCAATTTTGCTGCCCCCTCAGCTGGGGTGGCACTTGGTGACGTTGACCAAGCAAGGAGGAAGAAGGTCTGTGAGATGGACATGGGTTTCTTTTCCAGCTGGATTTCCTCTCCAAGGAATGCTGGGGGTTCTGGTGGGGAGCAGCGTGGCAAAATGAACCTTGGAGTGAGACATTGTCATCTCCAATCTTGGAATTTGTCCTGATGTCTGACCTAAAAGCTCTTCCCACAAAGACCAGACAAGCTTCAAGCTGTGCCTGGGGAGGCTCAGGTTGGACATCAGGGGGAATTTCTTTATGGAAAAAGCGATTGGGCTTTGGAATGGGCTGCCCAGGGAGATGGTGGAGTCCCCATCCCTGGAGGTGTCCAGGGAGGGACAGGATGTGGCACAGGGTGGGGTTGGTCACAGGTTGGACTTGATGACCTTGGAGCTCTTTTCCAACCTCAGTGATTCTGGGAATCTCATGATGTGGAGCCCAAATTCCAGGGAACACCAGTGCCAGGTGGGATGAGGAGAAGGAGGGGGTTGTTGTCCTCAGGGATGTTCCCAGGAGGTGACAGCAGCTCTGAAGGTGCCAGGAAGGAGCAGTGCCTGACACACCATCCTGTCATTATCACACCACACTTTTTTTGGAAGGAAGTTCCCTCCATCAGGACCAAAACCTATTAATGGAGAGCACTTAGGCATCCATTAAAAACCAAAATAACCCTGTGAGTGGGGACTCAGACAGCTGACAGCAAAGTCAGAAAGGACAAATCATAAATGCTCCTAAAACCTTTCCAGCAAGGAACGTTGAGCTTCTTCCCAGCTGCTCCCCAGGTGTCACCTGGAGTGTGAGGTGCTGCAGATTCCAGGACAAAAGGTGACGTGATCCCAGGCCGTGCTCACCCTTGTGTTGTTTTCTCAGGCTGGTTCAAGTTGACTTTGTTAATCTCTGAGCACGTTAATGAGCGGGATAACCCAGGCTCTGGAATCAATGCAGGTTATCCAGGGCCTGCAAGTCAGAAAGTGTTGGAATGAGCTTGATTAGATAAAGGAGTGGCAAAAAGAAGGGAATGCAAATGGAGTGATTCATGGTGGTGTGTGTACCACAAAGCAACTGAACTTGTTTTTTTGGAAGAAACTCTAATTCTGAGTGTTCCTGGGTCGTCATTGTCTTTCCTGAGAGCTTCTGGCAGTCTCCCAATGCTGCCAGCTGGATTTGTTCCCTATTTTTGGGTGTAGAGGCTCTGAATGAAAGTAGCTGTCAGTCAGTTTTGGGGGGGCTTAGTGATGGCATCTCATCCTGCTGCCAAAAGCTGGGAGGATGGTGGATTTGGGATCCTCTTAAGTTTTCCCTGTGGAAATCTGTTAATTCCTAAAAGAAATCCTTCATTGGTTCCCGTTTGTCGTGCCCCAGAGGAGCAGGCAGGGCAGACAGCTGTGTGCTCTTCCTGGTTTTGGAGTTGGGCATTGGTAAAGCCTGGAATGCCCTGATTTAGTCTTGGATCCATGAAAACTGAGTGAAAGGGGGAAAACCAGCCTCCATCCAGGGGCATGGATTTGCTCTGCAGGTGTCTGCACCTCCCTGGGCAGCTTCCACAGTGCAGGGAATTAAGGGAAGCAGATGACCCCAGGCTGTTGAGTTTCCCAGGCTGAGATGGGTTTTATCTGCTCCAGCTGGAGCTGGACCTCTGCTCCTGCACACTCCAGGTGTTCCAGGGCTGCTCAGAGAAGGAATTCCCTTCTTTTCACATACAGAACACATCCCTTGCCACCCCGGGGTTCTTTGGAATCTGAATCCAGTGCCCTGCATGGAAGCTCTGCTGTGATAAACACGATAACAACTTGTTTACATCCCCATTTTTCGTGGTGCAGCTGCCACCCCGAGCCATGGAACCTGCTTAGACAGCTCTGCTTTCATTTCTGCTCCCAGGACTTTGGGGAAGTTGGTGATAAGAACAGCTCTGCTCTGGAGCCAGGCTGGGAGAGCTGGGGGTGTTCAGCTTGGAGAAGGAAAGGCTCCAGGGAAAGCTCAGAACCCCTTCCAGGGCTTCAAGGGGCTCCAGGAGAGCTGCAGAGGGACTGGGGACAAGGGATGGAGGGACAGGACACAGGGAATGGCTCCCACTGCCAGATTGGATGGGATATTGGAAAGGAATTCTTCCCTTTGAGGATGGAGGTTGCCCAGAGAAGCTGTGGCTGCCTCATCCCTGGAAGTCCCCAGGCCAGGTTGGATGGGACTTGGAGCACCCTGGGATAGTGGAAGGTGTCCCTGCACGGGGACTGGATGAGTTTTAATGTCCCTTCCCACCCAAACCATTTTGTGATTCCATGATGATAGAGTCTGTGGATCAAACCAAGCTTTCCAAGTTCTCCACCAAAAATTCCTGCTGCCTGGAATTTCTGTTGGTCCTTATGGCTCTTGAGCTGCTGCCTCCACTTCCCCAGCAGCAGCAGCAGCAGAGTTTCATTACCCTAAATCGAGATGGAGGGCAGTGAGTGACTCAGATGTGGATCTCAAGGAATGTGATTTTCTTTGGCATTTCAGAGATGGAGTTACAGGGAGATCCCCCAGCCTGGATTTTAGTGGAACAAGGTAATTCCAGGGCAGGATCACTGGCACATTCCAGGCAGGATCCTGCCTCCTGCTCATGGAGAAGAGGCTCTCCAGGCTTCAAATGCTCAGCCCTTAGGGGAGATGCCATCTCAGATAGCTTTATCTCCCTGCTGGGATGATTTCATCCTGGAGGTTCAGATTGTATCTCCACTCTTTAATTTCCAAGCCTCTCCCCATCAGGCTTTGAAGAAATCCTTCCTTTTTTTTTTTTTTTTTTTTTTTTTTTCTGAG
>VYZP01006586.1:108995-127150 GCA_013400635.1 Hypocryptadius cinnamomeus
TCATTATAGTATATATTATATTATAATAATATTCTAGCATAGTATTGTATTAATGATTATATAATAATTACATTTTATATTATATCATATTGTATAGAATTATATTGTAATATGTTGTATATAATGGTATTATATTAATTATTCTATAGCTATTATATTATATTATATTGCATTATATTATATTATATTACATTATATTGCATTATATTATATTATATTATATTGCATTATATTGCATTATTATTCTGTTACTGCCTCGCACCATTTCTGGCTGTTTTCCCCTGCCCCGCTGCCCCTCGCGTTGCCCCCCAAGCGCAGCCGCTGACGTGTCCCTGTCGTGCAGCCGGCAGCCCGAGGCCCCGAAGAAGGACAAGGAGGCGGCGTTGCTGGGCAGCGCCCCGTCCAAGCGGGCCGACGAGTGGAAGGACCCGTGGCGCCGGTCCAAGTCCCCCAAGAAGAAGCTGGGCGTGTCCGTGTCCCCCAGCCGCGCGCGCCGGCGCCGCAAAGCCTCCGCCTCGTCCGCCTCCGCCTCGGGCTCCTCCAGGTGAGGCCGGCCTGGTGCCTCGCGGTTGGGGTTTGGGGTTCGCACCTTCTGTGCTGCTCTAGTGGGTGGGTCTGAGTTTCGTGTTAGGGGGTGGTGAGCTCTCTGCACAGAGCAGGGAGACAAAACAATTCCTGCTCCAGCTGGGGACCAAGGACAAATGATCCAAATCTCAGCCCAAGAGCACAAACAGCAGTAGACTGAAGAGAGAAAACAAGAAGGATGGGACCTCATAACCTAAGCCTATAATTGGACAATTAGCTCCAATATGCAAATGGACCAGAACTTAAAAAAGTGACAGACCCCATGACCAGGTGTCCATTTTTGTGGCCGTTTTGGGTTGTGCTGCCCAAGGTGGATCTACTGAGGCCTCTTAATAAATCCCTGCTTTATTCTTTAGCTCTATCTGGTCTCTGTTCTAGGTCAGCCTTCACAAGGCAGCAAGGGGGAGAGCCTGGGAGTGTGTCCTGGAATGGGATGGGGCTCCCTTGTCATTGTCACTGCTAGAAATGAAGGGATGGGACTATTTTCCAGCTAAGAACAATTTATTGCTCAGACAAACATCTGTCTCAGAGGCTGTGAGATTTTAGAGGAGCAGGCAGTAGGCCATAGCTCAAGAGCAGTCACAAGTTCTTTGTTACAAGGCAATATAGAACTTCCTAACCCAATGGACAGTTGTCACAGGGTTTATTTTGCTTTTCTGACCTATCACCTTTACTTACTTCTGCTGTACTGTGGATACTTTATCTAATGGGCTTCTAACTCACTTACACACATATGCTTCTGTTGTAACTTCTAAACTCTTAGCTTATTCCATACAACCACACCCCTACATTATAAACCCTTCACCATCTTATCAATACAGTTTTCTACATTATAAACCCTTCACCATCTTATCAATACAGTTTTCTACATTATAAACCCTTCACCATCTTATCAATACAGTTTTCTACATTATAAACCCTTCACCATCTTATCAATACAGTTTTCTACATTATAAACCCTTCACCATCTTATCAATACAGTTTTCTACATTATAAACCCTTCACCATCTTATCAATACAGTTTTCTACATTATAAACCCTTCACCATCTTATCAATACAGTTTTCTACATTATAAACCCTTCACCATCTTATCAATACAGTTTTCTACATTATAAACCCTTCACCATCTTATCAATACAGTTTTCTACATTATAAACCCTTCACCATCTTATCAATACAGTTTTCTACATTATAAACCCTTCACCATCTTATCAATACAGTTTTCTACATTATAAACCCTTCACCATCTTATCAATACAGTTTTCTACATTATAAACCCTTCACCATCTTATCAATACAGTTTTCTACATTATAAACCCTTCACCATCTTATCAATACAGTTTTCTACATTATAAACCCTTCACCATCTTATCAATACAGTTTTCTACATTATAAACCCTTCACCATCTTATCAATACAGTTTCTCACTTACTTAAGGCATATTCTTACTTACAGCTATAGGAACATAAGTTTATGATTTTTCTGCCCAATGTCTGTGTATTGTATTTTTACATCAATCCAAGTGTCTTCCAAGGCTGCAGATCAAACCCTTCAGTGTCTGTGGAAGTTTCTGGTTTTCCTATTCCCACACGTGGCCAGGGAAGGTGTTGAGGTGATTGGAGCAGGTTGTCCACAGAGATTGTGGGTTCTCCATGCCAGGAATAGTGGAAGGTGTCCCTGCCCACTGGAACTGGATGGTCCTTAAGGTGCCTTCCAAACCAAACCATTCCATGGTTTTATGTTTGGGAAAGCAGTCCAAGACTTGCTGCTCAGGAGCACCCGTGGACACGTAGTGAGATGGGAGCCAAAGCAGGCAGGGAGCTGTGCTGTGATTGTTGGAGATCAGGAAAAGGCAAATCCTTGGAAAAAATGCTTTTCCAGTGAATTAGAGCTGGATGCAGTCTGCATGATAGCAGCTCAGTGTGTCTCAACCCCATATTCCAAGTCATGGTGTTCCTCTGAGATGAAATACTCATGGAATTGTGGCTATAACTTGGAAAACCTGAGCAAACCACTGCAGATACCCTGCAAGAACTGGGAGCTGAAAAATTTGGTACTGGTCATTGTGGGGTGGATGAAGGGAGGACTTGAGCTCTCTCCAGTAAGAGCAAGTTGATGCTGCTGGGAGAACTGGGATTGTGGAGGTTTGACAGAGCCTTGGAGGGCTGGAATGGGGATTGGAAACCAACGGTGTAAAATAAGATAAAAACCACCTTTCAGAAAGAAACTCCCTGAATCTGAGAGCCTCGAGGCACCAACTGGATCCATTTCCTTTAAATGCTTGAATTTGAAGCTCCTGAAAGAGGGGGAAAGTGTCCAGGAGGAATGAGGAACACGTTAAATTGGAGATAGACGTCTAAGAGGCAGAGCCCTCCTGAAGCAGATTTTCCTGCTGGGATCACTGCACCCAGCCAGGTGATCTGTTGGGTGATTGTCCAGTGAAAAGGCACAAAATATGTGGAAGCAGTTCCCAAAAAGGATGGAACATCAGTAATGAAGGGAGGTTTATTTAAGGGTGCAAAGAGAGTAGCAACAACAGGATCCTCCCTGAAAGAAAAAGAGGATTTGAGGAGAGGCTGTAAATCCTGACAGTTCCCTGAGGAGAAGGCTGGTGGGGTTTGCAGCAGAACATCTTTGGAAACAAAACCTTGGGGCTTCTCAGGAAGCTCTGAATTTTAATATTTCTTTTCAGGAAGCTCTGAATTGTAATATTTCTCTTGCAGGTCCTCTTCTCGTTCATCCACCTACTCTGGGTCCGGCTCCTCGCGCTCGCGCTCCAGGTCCTCCTCCTACAGCTCCTACTCCAGTCGTTCCTCCAGGCACAGCTCTTTCTCAGGCAGCAGGTCCAGGTAGTGGCTCCTGGGACTGGGAACCAGTGGTGGGATGGTTTCCAAATGCTTCCTGACAATTCCTTTTTGCTCTGTTAAGCTGAACCATTCCAAGCCCCTGGCTGAGCGAGGGAGGCTGTGGCTGTGGGCTGAAGGAGATCTGTCAGCCACCCCCTCCTCTCCCCAGTGCTCCCACCCACGGGTGCAATGCTGTTGTGGCTGGGCTCTTTCCCATGCCTGTGGTGGATTAACGTTCCCATCATTTGCATTTTGTGATTGGAAGAAGTTCAGCAGCTTCTCTTTTCTGTGGCGCTGGGATTTCTGTTTCAAGAGGCAAATCCCGTTTCTTTATTAAAGCAGTTGGTGTCTTGTGATAGTCCTGACACTTCAAAGTAGCAATCCAGTGTCCCATGCTGATTAGGATTTATTCCTCTGCTACTTCCTTGCCCCTGCAGACAGTTTCCCAAGTCTGGAATATCCATAGTAGGAGAACTGGCTCCTTAGATAGGAGCTGAAGCCACAGAGGTACCCAGAGCAGATCCCACAGGTGATGGCAGAACACACTCTGTCACTTCTGGGACTGCTTTCTCCTAGGAGAAGCTCAGCTGGGAGCTGATTCCACCTGGGAAGCAGAATGAGCTTCCCCATCCATCCATGCTCCAGGCAGGACAGTGCCAGTGTGGGTGACACCCTTGGCTGCCTCTCCCTGAGGTGACAGAGTGAGGAACACCCTGTGCCCAGCTGTCCCCAGAGGAGATGTCATGCAGGAGTCAGGCTGCTGAGGCACTGGGGTGCAACAAAGGCACTTCCACTCTTGGCACTGGGGTGAATCACCCCAAGAGCAGCACGTGGTGTGTGCTCAGGGGCTGAGGAAACAGCTCCTGCCCTTGATTGTCACCTTTGGGATGCACCACTCAATGCTTCTTCTTATGTTCCAAAAAATTACAGATTAGGTTTAGCTGTATTTTTTGTCTTTCTCCCAAATTTCTTTTGGTTTTGTTGCTGTTTAAAGGATGAACTGCTTTGGGAGTTACAGGACATAAAGTGATGAACATAAAGCTCAAAATCCTGCTTATTTTCTTGTGTAGTCTCCCTAAGGAGAGAATAGAGAGGATGGAGACAGCCTCAGGTGTTGCTGTGGATTACCTGGACTGCCTCTCTTCTAGCTGTTCTTATTTTTCCTTCTATTTCCTACTTTTCCCACTGTCTAATGGCAGAAGTTAAGTTTTGTTGCACAGAGTCCAAATATAAAACCAGGAGAAGCTCAGGAAGGTTCCTGGGGAGGAGGCAGTGGTGGCTGAATGCCCTGAGAGCCAGGAAAAGCTCCTGCAATCCCAGAGCCTGAGCTGAGTGATGTCTCCTTCCTTTCCAGGTCAAGGTCCTTCTCATCTTCTCCCTCTCCTTCTCCAACACCATCTCCTCACAAGCCACTGGCCAAGGCTAAAGGGGAATTATTGCCACCTCCTGGGAAAGGGTAAGGATCCAAATTCCTCTGGATGAGAGTCCTGACAAGCCCTTCTGACCTCCAGGGACCTTAAGGAAGCAATGCAGGATTAGATGGAATACTGGGAAGGAATTGTTCCTGGCAGGGTGGGGAGGCCCTGGATCCCTGGAAGTGTCCAAGGCTGGATGGGGTTTGGAGCAGCCTGGGCTAGTGGGAAGTGTCCCATGGCAGGGAATGGAACAGGATCTTTGAGGTCCCTTCCCATCCAAACCATTCTGAGATTCTAAACCTCACAGAGTTTAAGAAAGAAATAAAAGATGTAAAATACAACCTTTACTGAAGAGTTTTTAGCTTGGCCAATTTAATTACATAATGACACTTTTGCTTACTAAATCCAAGTTAAACTGTACAAGTATCCTTAAATATTATCTGTATACAAGTGTTTAAACACATGATTTACTGCTGGAGCATTCTGTGTGTGCAGACATATTTGTATAATCTAAATATACGTAATAGGAGTTGTAAGGAAGTTTAAATTCCTTCCTGTGCTGTGGCTTTGGTTAATCCACAGCCTCAGAATAAAGAAATGGTTCACCCTCATCAACGTTTCACCCTGGAGATGGATGAAAACAGGACTGGAGCTCTCTGCAGCTGGTTTTGGCACATTCTGACAGCCCTGCTGCTCTTTAAATTCCTGAAATTGCTATTTCACAAACCCTGCAGTGGCAAATTACGGGGACGTTGGAGGGTGACACAACACCGTAGTGATGTCACCTCTTCTAAGCTGACCTGCAAATAAATGACACCATGGGAATCCCCCTGAATTCTCCAGAATTTAGGACAATCCCCTTTGCCACAATTCTTGTCCCTTGTTATCCTGCCTTTTGGGGTTTTTCCCCCTCCACTTGGGGCTCAGCCCTCCGAGGCTCTCTGCTCCCTCCCAGTGCTCCTGGCAGTGCTGGTTTGGTGACACCAGGGCAGCCTGCCCCAGCACAGGGATTATTGTCACTGGCTGACGTGCCATGGGCTTCATCCTGTGTTCTGCAGGGGATAACTGCAGATGCTGAGCACGGCAGGAGGAGGAATTGCCAGTGTGTGTGTGCAGACAGCACCTCCTCCCCAATTAATGGATGTAAAATCAGTGCTGGGATGCTCCAGGGCCTGAGGGGGCTATGGACAAGGGCCTGGAGGGACAGGACACAGGGAATGGCTTCCCACTGCTAGAGGGCAGGGTTAGATGGGGTATCAGGGAGAAATCCTTCCCTTGCAGGGTGGGCAGGCCCTGGCACAGGGTGCCCAGAGCAGCTGGGGCTGCCCCTGGATCCCTGGCAGTGCCCAAGGCTAGGCTGGACAGGGCTTGGAGCACCCTGGGCTAGTGGAAGGTGTCCCTGCCCGTGGCAGGGGGTGGAATGTGATCTTCAAGGTGTTTCCAACCCAAAGCATTCCAGGATCATACTTGGAGCAGTGTCCAGCTGCCAGAGCAGGGGTTGGAGTGCTCCGAGCCCCGAATGGGGCAGCCCTGAGGAACCAGAGCCATCCCCATCTCCTGCACTGGGTGTAGGGTGACACAGTCGTGTTCCTGTCCAGTTTTCCACAGGGAACACAGGCCAAGGCACACACAGGCTGTTTTGCACCCTCCTGATCTGTCTGCTGGAGTCAAAAAGAGAATTTTTGCATTAACTGTGCACATTTCATTCTGAAGCTTGACTGGCAGATTTTAAGCAGGTGTAAGTGTCTGGGATAAAAATGATGGAATTAAATGGATAAGACACAACATTTCCACCCAGTCTGCTTCAGGAGTTAATTTACAAGTCAAATATCTCCAGAATTGGCTGTTGTACAGTAATTTGTGTCTGAAAAGATGAATTGATTGAGCATATGGGGAAAAAAATCCCTGTAGGGAAATTCATGGTGTTTGTGTTTTGGTGAAGCAGCCAAGTGTTTGTAGCTTCAGGAATCACATCAGGGCCAGGTTGGATGGGGTTTGGAGTAACCTAGGACAGTAGAAGTTGTCCCATGGAATAGAGTGGAGTGGGATGATTTTTAAGGTCCCTTCCAGCCCAATCCAGGATTCCATAATCTCTAAAATATTAAACAACAAACCTGAGCACATCATTTCTGAGGATGTCCATGCTCTGTGCCCACCCCCTGGGATCACACACCTGAACATTGTCATTTTTCCAGGGAGAAATCTGTGAAGAAACTCACTGCCCTCCCAGTCCCTCAGCCCCTCACGAAAACTACAGCAGCAGCCCCGGAGGCAGCCAAGGCAGGGGATAACCGGGAAGCCAGGAGGAAGGAACGTCAGACAAGGACTCCACCCAGGAGGTGAGAGATAGTGGGGGTGGAGTGAGGCTTGATCTCATGGCAGATCCAGCAAATCCCAGGTTTCTGTCTCCTGGAAGATCCAGCAAATCCCAGAGCGTTCAGGGAAAAATCCATCTCCCGGAGCAGGGAGAAAAGGGGAAGAGAGCTGGGCTGGAATGCTCCTGATTTACCTTGAGTGGCTCCTGCCTGTGGAGGCTGGGGGGAGGATGGAGTGGGTGGAATACAGGAAATGTGGCAAAATCAGGGTGGGAGTGGGGGAAAAGGCATTTTTGAGAGCTGCTGCTTGTGGAGGTAGCAGAGTGAGGAAAAGGGAATGTGGGAGATCTGTTTGGTGCCACACAGATCTGATGTGGTGGAGGGTCAGCAGCTGACCCACACTGACCACAGGGGTATTCCCCAGCACAGGACATCATTCCCAGGGATATTCCCCAGCACAGAACATCATTCCCAGGGATATTCCCCAGCACAGAACATCATTCCCAGGGATATTCCCCAGCACAGAACATCGTTCCCAGGGATATTCCCCAGCACAGAACATCGTTCCCAGGGATATTCCCCAGCACAGAACATCGTTCCCAGGGATATTCCCCAGCACAGAACATCGTTCCCAGGGATATTCCCCACCATAGAGCATAATTCCCAGCACATAAACCTGGAGAAGTGGTGGAGGGGGCCGATCACCCTTCAGGGAGGGCTGATGTCAGTCAGAGGGTGCTGAGCAAATCTCTGCTTTTCTTTTGGGGTTTTCCTCCCCTCTCTCTCTTTGCCATTACTATTCTCATTGTGGGAGGGGTGTTTGCTGCCTTGCAGGAGGACCATCAGTGGCAGCATCAGTGGCAGTGCCAGCAGCTACAGCGGCTCCAGCTCCCGATCGAGGTCCTTGTCCCGGTCTCTCTCCAGATCTCATTCCAGATCATCCTCTGCCTCAGTCTCCCACTCTCCCTCTGGCTCAAGGAAATCCAGGTACAGCCCTGAGCCTTTGTGACCTTTCTTTAACAGCAGAGATTGTGGCTGTGGGTCACAGGGCTGGTTTCTTGCAGTGGAAGCTCTCCATAGCTCCAGCAGCACCAGCTGCAGGTGCCTGGGGGGTGGGACAAGGTTGGGTTTGTGTCACAGATCCCAAGTCCTGAATTGTGATGGGAATACAGTGTTGGAGAGGGCATGGAGTGATAGAACAAGATATAATGGCCTTAAACTGATAGAGGGGGTATATTGATGGGATATTTGGGAAAAATGCTTCCATGTGAGGGTGGGGAGGCCCTGGCACAAGTTGCCCAAAGAAGCTGTGGCTGGCTCATCCCCGAAAGTGTCCAAGGCCAATTTGGACAGGACTTGGAGCAACCTGCTCTTTTGGGAGGTGTTGTGGTTGGAACTGCGTGATCTTTAAGGTCCCTTGCAGCCCAAACCATTCCATGATTCCCTGATATTTCCCTTGTGGTTTATTCAAGGAAATAATCCTGTCATGTGTGTCCAAGTACCCACTTAAGCTAAATGGTGACCAGAAAAACTTTTTCTGGCCAGGGTGATCCCACATCCTAATTAAACAACAAATGAACAGTTTCAGGCTATGGAGCTTGGCTCTCCTGAGCCTCTCCTACCTCTGGTTCCTGTCCTTAGGGAAGATGCTTGGCCTGTCAAGAGAGGTAGGTCAGAAAATCCCTGAAAGGCCCAGCTAATGATATTTTCCCTTTGCTGACAAAGTTGTAGGTCCAGTTCCTTTGTGTTTAGCCCCAAGTGAACAGTTCCAAGTCTGCTGGTCTGTGGGATGTGTAAACAACAAACTCCTTCCAGCAAAGAAAAACAAACCACTCTCGAGTCATTCCTTCAGGTTTTTTTCATCTCTTCACACAGAGGATTCCCTGAATCCTCACAGGCAGAGCCTTGAAACCCAACACTTCCCTGGCACATGGATGTAAGAGTAGTCCTGTGGTGTAGAGCCAGTGCATGGAGCAGGATTTGGCTCTGAGCAGCTGCAAATTCCCATCTGTGAACTCTGTGGAACTCCGAGGTTCAACGTCCGCGTTGTTTTACGGAAATCCCGGCTTGTTTACTCCGTGCTTGTCACATTCATCAGCTCAGCTTGGGGTGATGCAAGAGCTTCAGAGAGTACCAGGGCATGGATGGGAAATGTGAGCACACTGGGGCTGCCTGTGCTGCTCCTGTGGGAAGGGGGAAACGTGGGAAATGCACTGTGTGCCCACACCAGCCCAGCCTGGTGGCCTGGAGGAGTTCCTGGCTCATCCTGGCACCGTTGGAACAATCCATGAGACCTCTGAGAACTCAGCTTCTGGTGCCAGGGCTAGAGGCTGCAGAGGGTTGGTCTGTGCTGAAACTGCCACAGCCCCTTCAGTCATCCCAGTGCAGCTTCCAGCCAGGGAGCCTGGGCCTTGCTGGCAGAGCAGGGCGGTGTGGCCCGTGGAACAGGCTGGAGAGGCTGCCTGAATATTCATGGAGTGGGGTGGTTTGGCTTGGAGAGGAGCTTAAAGCTCATCCAGTCCAACTCTCTGCCACCTTCCACTAGACTAGGTTGTTCCAACCCTGTCCAGCCTGGCTTGAACACTTCCTGGGATAGGTTTCCATCTTGGAGGCATCTCCCTGTCGTTATCAGTCGTGACAGTGGATGTGTGCCAGCAGCAGAAACCCTGCCAGGGAACCCTTGCCCTGAGCTGTAACACTGACCTGGATGTGCCAGTGCACTCCCTGCTTTCACTCCCTGTTTTCCTGGGCAAACAGTGACCTGTTTACACATTACCTTAATCCTGGCTATAAATAATCATTACTTTCTAGGCCTGCACCCGACAGCTTTGGGGTTTTTCATACCAGCGGCACCCCAGGACACACGGCCTTTGTGTGTCATTCCCTGCCGAGCTTCCCAACATCCAGCCGTGCAGGGAAGTGCAAAAAGGCCTCGTTGCCTTCCTGGGGTGATGAGCTGTGGGTTCTTGGCAGGTCCCTGAGCGTGAGCAGCGTCTCCTCCGTGTCCAGTGCCTCGTCCAGCAGCAGCTCCGCGCGCAGCGCCGACTCCGAGGACATGTACGCAGACCTGGCCAGCCCCGTGTCCTCGGCCAGCTCCCGCTCCCCCACCCCGGCCCAGCAGAAGAAAGGTACAGGCACCTGCTCTGCTGGGGGTGTATTCCTCCAGGGAGGCTTTGGAGAAGAAGGGAGGAGCAGAGATCCTTCCCTGGGAATTCTGTGGGCTCCGGGAAAATCCTTGTGCAGAGGCGACACAGGAGCAGAGATCCTGTGGAGAAGGGAGGCTGTGGAGCAAATTTGCATCCACATCCCTCCATCCCTGTGCCTCTGGTTGTCTCATCCCTTTTCCTGCCTGGCAGTTCTGCCTCTCCTATTCTCCTTCACCCTTGGAAGGTGACGTAAATCTGGACAATTCCAGCATCACGTTGCTCTTCCCTCTGCTCGTTCCAGACCATGGCAGAGTCTGTGGCAAAAGCCATTTGTTCTTTGTCTTTTCTGTTGCTCTCTGTGGAAATGCTGGTTTCCTGAATCCCTTAACCTCGTGTCCACGAGCTGAGTTAACTGCTGTGGGCTTTTCCATCCCTGGAGCAGCGTCCTCTTGCCCAAAGGGAGAGCAGGCAACAGGAATCATTCCCAAGTGACCACTTGTGCTCTCTGCTTTCAACAGGAAAGTCAAAAAAAGAAGACAGTGCTAAAGAGGAGAAGAGGAAACGAGATGTGCCCGCTCAGCTCCTGAAATCAGCCAAGCCCACCCCGGGAAGCAAATCCCAGCAGCTGCCCCAGGGCCAGCAGCCCTCGGCCCCCCAGGTGCAGCAGGGCAGCTTCAGCGGGCACAAGGAGATCAAACTGACGCTCCTGAACAAGGTGGGAATCTCTGGAGGCTGGGATTCCCTGCTCCTGGGAGCCTGATGGGGGTGGATCCCGGCTGGATGGATGGGGATGGATCCCGGCTGGAGGGATGGCGATGGGTCCCGGCAGGATGGGGATGGATCCCAGCTGGAGGGGGATGGATCCCGGCTGGAGGGATGGGGATGGATCCTGGCTGGATGGATGGGGATGGATCCTGGCTGGAGGGATGGGGATGGATCCCGGCTGGATGGATGAGGATGGATCCTGGCTGGATAGATGAGGATGGGTCCTGGCTGGATAGATGAGGATGGATCCTGGCTGGATGGGTGGGGATGGATCCCACCTGGAGGGAGGGGGATGGATCCCGGCTGGATGGATGAGGATGGATCCCAGCTGGAGGGAGGGGGATGGATCCCGGCTGGAGGGAGGGGGATGGATCCTGGCAAGAGGGGAGCTCCAGGCTTGGCTCTGTTGGGATGAGCTCAGCCAGGAAGGTCTGGGGCTGGCTTGGAGGGCAGCACACAGAACCAGTCTGGCAGCACACACCCTGTGGTGGCTTCACTTTGGGACTGTGTTGGCGGCTTCCCTGGGGCACATTCCTGCTGCAGCTTCCAGGCTCTTCCCCTTGCTCGAAGGTCCCGGTGTGCCGGGGCCTTTCCCCTGAGAGATGCTCTGGGAGCGCTTCCTGTGCCACAGCAGAGCGGGCTGGGAGCAGCCAGGCACAGAGTGCAGAGGGACAAGGGACAGGGGAGCTCCTGGGGTGCCCACCTGGCTCTTCCCCTCCCCTCTGATCCCGCTTGGAGCCCTCGGCGCGGATCCCAACCCGCAGCCCGTGTGGGGGAGTTGGGCCTCGTGGGGTTTGCTGCTGGGGCAGGGTGTTGGCCCCGTCACGTGGGCAGGTTCCTGTTTTTGATATTTTGCTCTGCCAGCCCAAATTCCCCAGCGCAGTCTGAGGCTGCAGATTTCTCTACTTCCCTGTGCTCTGACGTGGGGAGGCTTTATCAGAGTCAGGAAGCTGCTCCGGAGGGAGGAGTGTGCAGTGACACATGACAGCCTGGAAAAGGCACGGCTCCACATGCCTCCTTCACATCTGCTATCCTTGGTGCTGCTGGGAAAAAAAACATCCCAAAAAGCTGCTGTCTTCCTGTTGCTATTGTGAAATTAGTACAGCTTTAACCCCAGTGCAGGGGGGTGTTGCTGTTGGCTCCTGGTGGTTGGGAATTAGGTGAATTCAGGGATGGCTGGGACTGGTGTGTGCAGAGTTTATTGGGAAAGGTGTTTGCAGGAGCCAGGCAGCACATCCCAGGGAATGGCTGTGCCTGTTTCCCTCTGCAGAGGGAAGTGGCTGCTCAGCTCCATTGTTTTAATTCCATTGCAGACAGCTGACAAAGGAAGCAGGAAGAGATACGAGCCAGCAGACAAAGAGAGGCCAACCTCTCCTCCAGCCAAACGGGCCAACCTGTCACCTGACAGAGGTGAGGCATCCTCCAGCCCGGGCTCTGCTTTCCAACAGCTGGAAAGATCAACTGCAGTCATCCCAAAACCTCTGAGTGAGATTGCCACCAGATAAAGGGGGGTATTGACCATCCTGTTGCAAAAACACAGCAGAGCTGAGGCCCTGGGCAGGCCAGTGCCAGCCTTGCCACACTGTCCCAGGGGCACATTGTGCCCAGCGTGATTCCACTGTGTCCCTGTAAGTCCTGTCCAAAAAAACAGCCCCTTGGCTTTGAAGACATGGAGTTCTCACCTCCACATCCACCCCACAGCCTCCTGCTCACTGCTGCTGGCCTTGGATGTGGCTGTGGAGAACAGGTTTAGGTTGGAAATTAGGAAATATTTTTTCCCAGAAAGGATCAGACTGTCAGGGGGGGAGTCCACATCCCTGGAAGTGTTACAAAAACGTGTGGATGTGGCACTTGGGGACAGGGTTAGTGGTGACCGTGGTGGTGCTGGGCTGGAGGCTGGGTTGGATGATCCTGAAGATCACTTCCAAACCTCAGCCACCCCAGGATTGTGAGTCACAGGAGTTTCCTTTGGTGCATCCCGGAGTTTTCCCGGGACAGCTGTCCCTGCCAGCCAGGCTGGTGCTTCGAAAGGCTGGGCTGGAGGGAGGGATGCAATCAACCCCTGCCTGCATCAGCCAGCCTGGGACATGAGCTGATTGCCCCACCTCTGGGTGACACAACCCGCTCTGCCCTGGATGTTTAGAAAGACCTGGGCTTTCCAAGTGTTCTCCTGGGCCTCAATCCTCCCCAGCAGCAGGAACAGCTCGGGAAACCGAGCTGGCAGCCACAGACAGGACCCTCAGTGCCATCCTCCAGCCTTTGCTGTGGCTGCCAAGAGGCAGAGGGGGTGGGGGGGGAGTTGGCAGCCAGAGGTGGCTGCTGGTGACGTCGGAGCTGCCACGTGATGTTGTTTTCCCTGGTGGCTCAGCTGTAGGTGGATCTTGTTGACTCTGGGTGCCAGCCAGCAGAAGGTCTGTGCTAATAACCTGCAACATTCACCTCCTGCAAGGGCAGCCTGCAAGGGACTGCCCGAGGTTGAAGTTCACTGGGGTCTGGTTCACACACGAGTGACAGGGCCAGGCCAGCTCGCTCTCTAGAGAGACATTGGTGACATCCTCTGCTTTCTGTCAAAAAGCAATTTTTGAGCTGCAGCAAATCATAGAAGCACAGATTAATTTGGGTTGGAAGGGACCAAAGACCAGGGACACCTTCCACTACCCCAGGTTGCTCTCAGCTCCATCCACCCTGGCCTTGGACACTTCCAGGGATGGGGGGTCTGAGCCATGGAGCCCCAAATCCAGAGGCAAAGGTGCCCTTGGCCGAGTTGGGACTGAGCCCCTCGGCATCCCAGCACCAAACTGCTCAGTGGTGGTGGCTGAGTGTGTCACCTGCTCTGTGACCTGCACCTGTGGGCTGGGGCTGTCCCAGTGTCCATCCTCAGGAGCAGAGGGATGCCCTGGCACA
Organism: Hypocryptadius cinnamomeus; assembly: GCA_013400635.1. Classification (NCBI taxonomy): domain Eukaryota; kingdom Metazoa; phylum Chordata; class Aves; order Passeriformes; family Zosteropidae; genus Hypocryptadius; species Hypocryptadius cinnamomeus. Next base: position 122,973 of record VYZP01006586.1, read on the forward strand.
CACAGGGGCTGCTGCCACCAGGGACTGGGCACCTCTGCTGCCTGAGGTGCTGTTCCAGCTGAGGTCAGAGCAGGGCAGCAGCTCCACAGGCTGCCTTCCAGGTGGAGTTCCCTCTCTGTTCCTGGGATAACCCAGCTGCTCCCCAGCGTCCCTGGGTGCCCAGGGCAGCTCTGTTGGGGCAGGGCCTGGCAGCTGAGCCGTGCTGAACAAACACGGGGGTGCTGCTGCCTCGGGGGAGGCCCCGCTGGCTCCAAAAGCAGCAGAGCTGCCCTCACCTGTCACTGCTGGAGCCAGTACACCCTGTGACCCGCCAGGGCAGAGCCAGCAGCTCTGCAGGCACGAAATGCCATGGAAGAGCCTTATTCCAGCAGCTGGAGGGTGAGGAAGGGCTGGTGGAAGGTGGTGTGTAGAGGAGACTGCGGGGCACAGCCCTGCCTGGCTTCTCTGCTCCCCCAGAGGTGCAGGGGGCGCACAGAGGCTTTTCCAGCTGCTGCTGGACTTGGCATTTTTTTGGCACGATGTGGTCAGTCAGTGCAGGCAGGGGCTGGCCTGTGCCTTGGTGCCAAGCAGGAAAATGAAGGAATGTCCTTTTGCTCTCCCGCCAGGCTCTCGCGATAGGAAGGCGACTGGGAGACTCTCGTCCCCCAAACAGGAACGGCAGCGGGGCCAGAACCCAAAACCTTCCCCTGCACAGGCAGACAGGTGAGTGCTGCTGCTTCTGCTGGGCCTCACAGCCCTCCAGGGCCTGCAGCCCTGCTCCTCCAGGGCCCCCAGCCCCTCTCCCAGGCTGTCCCAGGCTCTCCCAGGCCGGCAGTTGCAGTTGCCGTGGAGCGCAGCACGAGGAAGGATGTGGAGCTGCCTGGGCAGGTGCCAGGGGTGCCAGGGCTTCCTGCAGAGCCTCCAGCTGGGCCATTCCAGCTGGGAGAAGAGCAGGAGCACCAGGAGCCAAGTGGGTCAGGAGTGAGCTCAGCCAGTGCCTCTGCAGCTCGTTAGCACGGTGTTAATGAGCACAGAGTGCAACCCCTTGCCCCCTGGCCAGCTCCTCCTGGCACCTGGTTCCAGTGCCTCATTCCCCTTTTCCCAGCCTGGCACACCCTCAGCTGCTCCCCTTGCTGCTGTGGCATATTCAGCTGTGTCCCCTGCATGAGCCAGAGCAGTGACTGCCCTGGCTTTGCACCTTCCGTGCAGGTGCCAGGTGACCAGCTCAGCCAAATTCCTGGCAGGCTGTGCCTGCTGCAGTGCTGGGAATGTCCCAGTGCAGGACTGGATGTGTGGCTCTGGGGGCTCGAGGGCTGTAGATCCTCTCCAAGGATCTCTGGGGGCAACATCACAGGGAAGGGGCTGAAGGGTTTGGGATTGAGGGGATGCTCCAGGGCTGCTCTCCCCTCTGGGTCTCACAGGGAGCTGCTCACTGCAGCCACGAGCTGGCACTGAGTTTAATCCTGGGAATCCCCATGGAATGGCTGGCTTTTTACTGTTTAAGCCAGTTTTCAACCCAAGGCCTCTTCCTATCTCCAACCTCTTTTCTCCCACCTGCTCCTGGATCCATGTGTTAGATGTGGCACTTCCTGGTATTTTAGTTCAGCTCAGAAATCAGGGAGAAATCCTTCCCTGTGAGGTGGGCAGGCCCTGGCACAGGATGCCCAGAGCAGCTGTGGCTTCCCCTGGATCCCTGGCAGTGCCCAAGGCCAGGCTGGAGCAACCCTGGGTAGCAAAAATAGTCCCTGCCCATGGAAAGAGCTGAAATTCGTGTGAGAAAGCACCTTAAAACCCATGATTTTAGTCTGGCCAGCAGAGCTCGGTGCACTTGGACTCCCTCAGAGCCTTTGGGACAATCCCAGCTCCTCTCACTGCCCCTCCTCTGTCCCTGCAGGAAACGCCAGCTGTCCCCTCAGTCCAAGAGCTCCAGCAAAGTCACCAGCGTGCCGGGCAAGGGCTCGGAGCCGGGCCCAGCCGCCGCCAAGGGCAGCAAGTCCAGCACGCTGTCGCGGCGGGAGGAGCTCCTGAAGCAGCTCAAGGCCGTGGAAGACGCCATCGCCCGCAAACGGGCCAAGATCCCGGGAAAAGTATAGTGGGGCCACGGCCCCGAGTGACTGGAGGTGTTTTTATAAAGAGTGGAAGCGGCCGCTTTGGGGTTTTGCAGTTCCTCCTCTTCATTTTGGCCGCGGTTCTTTTTAACAAAAAACACAAACACACACACACAAACACACACACACAAACACACACACACACACACACAAAACAGAAACATTAAGGAAGTTTTTGTCCAGCCGGGAAAAGCCCGTGACGAACGGCTCCGGGAGGGCTCCGGGGCCGGTGAATTCTGCACAGAGGACTCAGCCCCGTGGGGTGCTCCCAGCTCTCCTGTGTCCCCTCTCCTCTTTGCTAGCCTCGAGTTGTATTCTCCTAGTTAGCCCTGCTGTGTGTTGAGTGTCTTCAGCAATGCAGTTCTAGTCCCGTGTGCCGAGAGAGCCGAAAACTGCTGTGAACTGCTGGCAGCACCCCTCCTCCCCCAGGAAAAATATATATATATATATATATTCCTGCCTCAGTCCCCTCGGGAGTGACCTGTCATTTCTTTGGAGCAGGGGATCGGTTCCGTTGATTTCCCAGGAGCCCTGCAGGTGTCGTGGGCGTGTCCGTCTGCCAGGAGGGTCCTTCTTCCTTTGGCTTTTCCTTTTTTTTTTTGTTTTGTTTTGTTTTCTTTTTTTTTTTTTTTTTTTCCTTTTTTTTTTTTTTTTTTTTTTTTTTTTTGGAGGGATCTCCCTGAAATAAAATATTTTGATAACCAATTGTACCTCTTCCTGCTTTTCTCTGCATCTCCCTTGCCTCGGGGGGAGTCTGTACCCCTCACTTTGGGGGTTTTTGGGGCATGAGCAGCTCCGTGGAGCTGGAAAAGCTGCTCTGTTTCCTGGGGGAGCACCCACTGTGAAACCAGTATATTACTGGTGTGTGACTGGGGGGTTCTGCAGCTTCTGCCTTGCCTGGCATCATTGTGGGGGTCCCTCTGATAAATCCCCCTAATTTAGGGAGCAGTGTTTGGGGGCCCTGAGGGTGCCAGTGGATTTCCCAGGCTCCTTGTTCCCAGTATGGAACCAGTATCCTACTGGTGTGAAGTGTTAGTGGGGGGCATCATCTGGGGTACCTCTGCCAGACCCCTCCCATTCAGACAACAACTTTTGGGGTCCCTGAGCTTTCCCATCCCCTGGGATTTCCCATCCCCTGGGCTTCCCATCCTCCAGCCGTGCTCCTTGCTCCCAGCACGCAGCCAGTGTCCCGCCGGTGCTGCTGGAGGCCACCGGGCCATCCTGGAGGGCTGATGGCAGCCCTCGAGCCCTTCCCAGGGTTGCCCAATTTGGGATTTCTGCCCGGGAATGCCATGGTGATCTCACGGTGCGGGTGGCGCAACAGGGCACGGCCTGGGGGATGCCCGGGTGTCGCGGTGTCACCAGGACACCCCTTCCCACCTCCCTGCCGAAATTCTGGAGCTCTGAGGCTCCCGTGCTCCCGGCTGGCACACGTGGAGTGCAGGAGGAAGTGCCGGCGCTGTGCGGGGAGGAGGAAGGAACCTGCCTGGAGTTTCCAGGTGTGTGCACATCACCTGCCCGGCCCTATAAAAAGGCGGCGGCGGCGGCGGCGCTGCCACTCGGCCGCCTCATCCCTGGGGCTGCGCTTCCCGAGGGCCCCCCCAAACCTTGGCGTGTTCCCTTCCCCAAATTTGGGCGTGTTCCCTGCCCCCCGAGCCCCCCAGATCTTGGCGTGGTCCCTCCACACCTGGCTGATGGTAACGTGGGGTCTGGGGGCGCTGGGGGATGTTGGGGGGTGAGGGGAGAAAGTGTGGGGCTGGCGGGGAGTGTGGGGGCGTTACATGTCATTTGTGGGGTTTCATGTGTGTGTTACACACCTTGTGCACAGCTCTGAGTGTGTGTGTGAGTTCAGAACATGTGTTACATGTCATGTGTGGGGTTTCATGTGTGTGTTACACACCTTGTGCACAGCTCTGAGTGTGTGAGTTCATTATATGTGTTACATGTCATGTGTGGGGTTTCATGTGTGTTTAATGTGTGTGTTATATATGTGCACAGCTCTGTGTGTGAGTTCATTGCATGTGTTACATGTCATGTGTGGGGTTCTGTGTGCTTAATGCGTGTGTTACACACCATGTGCACGGCTCTGAG
>VYZP01006587.1:0-15288 GCA_013400635.1 Hypocryptadius cinnamomeus
TCTCAAATTGGTGAACCAAAACCACTACAATTTCAAAGCCATTTTTTCTTTTCATTACAATCTGCTTTTTCTAATTTATTAATTTATTTTAATGAGAAGGACTGGAGGGAGTGACAAAGAATAAAATCACTGCAATTACTGGTCTACTACTAAAACATGGGGTGTTTAAAGACACATTGCTTCAAAAGAAAAGCTGGTTTATATCTGAATGTCAGAGCACTCACCCTTCAATTCTAAAGTGTGTAGTCTCATGAAGAAGGCTTAACATTTTCTAGGTAGTTCTGTGCTAAAGATCTTACCCTACACAGCACATCCCAGGGATGGCATGTGCTGGCTCACAACATTTTGAACACAAAATCTATATGACTGAAAATGGTCCATTCTCTGCCCATCTGTAGCCACTGCAGTCCCTCACGAGCTGGGGGATGTGAAGAAATGCATTGATTAAAGCACGTAGGCAGCAATACAATTTGCCCTACTTTGCTTTGTTTAGTCTCAAAGAGCAAATCAATGATGATGTGAACATAATGCAGGAAAACACCCAAGACAGATGACAAGACTTAGAGGTAAGAGGCAGGCTTGTAGAGATGGAGAAGAGATAATAGGAAAAAATTTATCCTCCAGTAATACAAAATTTGTAATTATTTCAGTAAGATTCTGATTCAGGAAAACATTTAGTCATGGTTGTTTCCCCAAGTGCATTCAGGGTATGCTGAACCAGGGGTTCCCTCTCTGCAGGGAGGCAAGGTTCCTTCATTCACACTGCAAAGGTGAGACAACAAAAGGAATCAACATCATCTGATCTTTCTGTATGTAAAAATTGCTAAACATGCTTTACAAGGCCTGTGATTTCAAAGCATTAAAATATTTTATACACTTATGAGATGGTCAACCTTTCAATGAACAATCAGACTGAACAAGGTTCTTCCCAAATTCCAAATAATAATACCATCAGAATCAATGCACCTTAGCAGCTGAAAAAGATTTTCCTTGTAGAACTTGCTGGCAGGTGAGCCCCTCCAAGGAGGCCATCTCAGCCCACTGCAGTCCTTCCCCTCACACTCTGCGTAAAGCCAGCACACCAAAGCAGTGGCGCCACTGCGGGAGGGGAGAAGGAGCCCAGTGTGGATCTGCTGGGACAGAAATACTGTTGAGAACAGCAAAGGCACCTAGAGGGGGATCACCACAGCCAGCACCCAGGGTCCCAGGGAGCAAACAGCAGCACTGCACAGTGCCCAGGGCAGGAGACCTGGAAGCTCCTCAAACAGAAAACGGGGACCCTAATGAGAATCTGCTCCTCAAACAGAAAGGGGGACCCTAATGAGAATCTGCCTCTCAAACAGAAAGGGGGACCCTAATGAGAATCTGCCTGGTTGGATGTGAAAAGGTGGTACTGAAGAATTCTTCCCCATCTCCATTAAGAAAAGGTCTCCCCTCCTTTTTTAAGGATGGGGATCCTCTGCAGCAGTTCAAATTCTCAGATCCGTGAGCTCTGTAGTCACTGCACAAGTGAGTTCAGAAATCCAAACACCTCCAAAACTGGACTAAAACGCATTAAATTTTTAACTCAGTGTTAGAAGTTGCTGTGGTCCAAACAACACCTGAGGCCTCAAGGTGTGGCTCTGATGGAAGCAAAACTCAGCCACAGCATCCAGGAGGTTGGAATGCCACAACCTCAAGTGCCCCCAGCTCCCAGTTTACCCCCAGGAGGCACAGATGGCACTCAAGGTACTGCTGCACAGAAATGTGTGCGCCTTGGCCTGCATTAAATAAGCAGAGAACAGACTGCTGATGGTGCTGCATGTGCCATTGCCTTAAATCACCCTCACATTAATGTTGGAATGCATGAAATAGAAGCCTCTCTGAGTCCCTCAGAGAGAGAAAGGAAGGTAGGGATTGAATTAGAGCCTTTAGAGAAATTAAAATATATGAAGCCACACACATATGAAGTAGGAGTGTAAGTTTTAGTTTTAAGTAGGTAGAAATACATCTTAAGTGCCCTATGAGACTGTGTTAGCTAGTAAAAGACCCTAAAGCCTAGTTTAAAGTCAATAGTGTTACCTTTCAAAAAATTAATTTAGCTCCAGACATAACAAAAACATAGCAGAACATTGTTTGTGTTTCTAGATAGAATAGATAGAACTGTCTGGTAAATAGATACAATTATATACGTAGGTTTTGTGTAAAAGCTGACACTACTTTCACACATTAGAATTAAGCTAGGATAGGTTTAGGAAGAATGTTTTAGAATCGTAGTTTTAGCTGATTGGATGATTTATGAATATAATCCCCCTGTATTGGGGTGTAAGGAGAAAGAAGAGGTAAAAAAGAAGGAGAAAGAAAGTATAGGAGCTGCTGCTGCTGCTGCTACTCAGAACATCGGGACTTCATGTCAGAAAGCTTTCAGCATGGACTTTAATACTCTGAGCTCCTTGCCTTCAAGACTGATGTATTCATGCAATAAACAACTTTACTACAACCAACAACTGCTCTTGTGTCTTTGAAGACCCTATACCCACGACAACCTTAACATGTTAAAGAACAAGTGGGAAGAAAAATCTGCACTGAAATCCATGAAAAAATTTCTTGCCATGTGGTCCTTCATGGCAAAGGGAGAGCGGGGCTCCAGATTTGTATGTTAGATATTTTTATTTTATAAAGCTGATCTTGAATTAGTGCAGTGGAGTAGCCACAGTGATGGATGCTGGAATGACAAGTAAAGTGTCCCTATCCAAAATGTTCTTGTACCAAAGAAAGAACAGATGGCTTAATAAGCAAACTATTACACAGCACAAGGATTTTTCACAATATACTAATTCCCTATAATACTGGAATTATTAATTTCCTGGGACATTTGTGATCATATCTGGTTAAAAAGTTGGCTAGGCTAAGCATTCATTTCCAAAAAATTGTGGCATCTTTTTACTCAATTCAAAGCTGACTGCAGGAGTAAAACCTGGAAATACTGTTCTAGAATGCTCTTCCAATTTAGTATCACAGCTGTGATAGCACAGGAGAGAAGGAAGGTGCTTATATCCATCAGGAAGAGAAGTTCTGTGAAATAGAACATGAGAATATAAAGTCCATCCAGAAATAAAAACAGTTCTCTAGGAAACAACTACTTTTAAAAATATTAACTTCCTTTCTTATCATCTTTCATTTAATTCTTCAAATCAGGCTGAAAAATCTGAATAAAGATTCTGTGAAGTCTGCTGTGTTTTATAAGTAAAGCACTGTTTTGACACCTGAACACTGACATCATACACACAGGATATTTTTTACTCATAGCTCTCTATTTTCAAATGTATGGAATGACAAGGAATATTAACTGTACTCCAGTTTCCACCTTCCCAGCTGCTGAGGTTCTCAGGAATTAAAAGATCCCATGGAGACACAAATAATCATCATATATCACTCACAGCTCAATCTAAAAAGAACCATTTTAAAGCATGTGCAATTAAATAAATTCGAGCAAGCTGATGCTGCAATGCTACTTCCTATTTTTTAGCTTTTCCTCTGGCAAATCTGTATTTGTGTAAAACTCTCAGCTGTATGTGTGCTGCCTATTAAAATAACAATTAACCTCTCAGAGGGGGCTATAGGAGGAAGGAGTCTTGGACATTGTAAACTTTTCTTTATTTTGCAAAGGGATGAAATGGTGACCAAAGAGATGCTTTGGGAAAAAAACCCAACAAAAACCAAAAACAAACAAACAAACAAACAAACCCCACAGAGATACGGGAATGAGTATAAAGCATCATATTAATTGTGGGCATAAATAACTCAATCTCATATTTCACCTCTGACTCAGATGAAAATCTTTGAACTCTGTCTCCTGCACTCCAAGTGAAATCTCTCAACACCGGGCTCAGTGTAATTCTTTTTTTCTTACAAATTCTTCTGCTAAAGTTAATTTTATTTGGCTGATTCTGGGGGGAAAGAGAAAGATAAACACATTCTACAGTCCACCAGTGAAGGCATTTGTTTGGGATAGAAGAAGAGAAGTGTTCAATTTCCCATCCCAACAACTATTCCAATATTTTTACAAAATACAGGAAGGGAAGAAAGTGATCAAAAACCCCCTCTTGAGCAGTGTGCTTGTCTTGGACACTGCAGACCTCACCTGAGCCCTCCCCAACCAGGAAGTCTCCTGATCCTGATCCTCCTGCCTGCCCACAGCCTGGGCTCATCCCTGTCCTGTCCCTCATGTCACAGCTTTGTCCTCTAGGGACCAGGAAGGACAACTCAAGATTGATGGAACTATTACATTTAAAGTAGAAAATTGCCAGCACAGAATGAATCTGCATAAAATAATCTAGAGCGACTGAACAATTAGATAAATATGAATTAGACTTTGAAAGCATCCCACAGTCTGGAAAACTCTGTAGAATTCCATAAGCTACATTGATTTGCTTCTACATCAACCATATCAACCTCAATCTGATTGATAATAGAGCTACAGGCTATTTTTCCCCTCTTATCCATAGTGCAGAACACACCTGCTTTCACAGGAACTGAAAAAATATTCTAATGATTTCGTTGTTGTTTTTCCCTTGTGTAAAAATTCTAAATACACCATTATCTATTCTCAAATTATGTCTAAGTACTGAATTACAACAGCCTTAGACTGTCTGCTCTAAACTGTTTCTAGAGGCACGCAGAACAGGATAATTTAAAAAAAAAAAAGGTTTCTGTCCATTTCATTAACATCTGGTAAACAACCAAATGTTAATGAACATTAAGCATTTGGCAAAATCTGGTAAAATACCTTAAGAATGTAAATTACCAAAACAAAGAAAATAATAAACAGATAATAAAAATTGGAGTAGTCAGATCTGTCAGGGGACAGTTCTGAACTGGAAAAGGCCACTCTGTGAAGATTAAGGACAATTAAAGCAGAACTTTGCCATGCAAACACTTCCTTGCACTGCGCCTGCTTTACAGGCACCTCAAAAAAGACAAGGCAACATTCATTTATTCTATTCATTTATTCTACATCCTCTTTTATATACTTCCAGGTAACATCTGTGCTGCACTTCCTTTGTAAGTGCAACAGATTAAAGGAAAAATTGCATTGCATTACATAAAACACAAAAAAATATATAATCCTATTAAATTAAGAAAGGAAGAGGATATTTGGATATATACAAGAATATATGGATATGTATATTTATTTTCAGTTAACAGATTTATGCATTAATTTTTCAAAGGAATGAAAATTCTATGAGAAAATTCTGTATCAACAAAAAAGATCTGGACCACCATTAGTCTCCCTATTATTTTTTTTTTTTTTTTACAAAAGCACATAAGAAAACTAAGTAAACCTAATAACAATCTTTCTACAGAAGACAGACCTTTTTTCTGTATCAAAGCTGTGGTCTAGAAATTCATGAGAAAAAATGTTTTTCAAGTGAGTTAAAAGCGTAAATGTTAGCAGCTAAAAATAGTGTAAAGAAAAGCAAATTCTGAGACCCCAAGTGGGATTCTGGGAAGAAGATTTTCTATTTTTCCTCTTTTCTTTCCAGTTTTACAGATAAACAGAAGTCTTAATAAAAGATGATAAACTTCAGCTTTACAAGCCTCATCAGACACTGTAAATATTGTCATTTAATCTGTATTTAAGACACAACCCTAGGAAACAACAGAATAGGAAAAAAAAAAAAGGAGGAGCTATTAATAACATTTTCCTAGGAGAAACTGAACAAAAATAGAAATAAACAACAGAATGACTAAGGTCAAAATAAAACTTGTGGTTCAATGAATGCAATTTTAAGGACCCAGCACGGGGAAGCTGTATTGATACATCCCAGTATCATGCTGAAGAACACACAGATTTTTCTAGCTGGTGTTGCATGGGAGTTCACTGGATTGTATCCCAACAAAAAATGAAAGCCATAAACAGTCATGTGGAGGACGAGGGGTGCAGAGGATTCACTCCAACTATCAAATAACCAGTGTCAGTTTTACTGACTGTAATTTGGTGCAGTTAGTCAGAAACATTTCACACCTTAAATTACCTTACAAGTTCTCAGCTACAGAGTGGCTGGAATTTAATGAAGTCTAGAAATATCCAACACAATGGGAACATCTCTAATACACACATTTAGGACTATGCAAGTTCAGAAGCTTTAGGAGACATTTCATAAAATATGGCCCTATAGCAATATATTCCTTTTCATGGACAATATGTAGAAGCATAAGAAGTTCCTTCTACAGTAACTTAATAGTCTTTGAAATGCTGGTTGGGTCTTTTTCTTTACTGTTCTTGAATTCATTTTGCCCCAGGCATGGATAGCAGTATGGCATGTATTTACTGCAAGTATTTTAGCCAACACAATGACAAGTCAGCCCACTTTTACTTGAAGTCAACAGAAAACATGGAAATTCAATTTGCTGTTGTAGACCACAATACATACACTGATTAAATTATAATGTCTGCAAACTTGGTAAGTAAATATCGTCATTCATAAAGGTAGGCTTCTCTATAAACATTAATGTTCAAATCAGTTTGGTAAAACTGCATTTCTATCGGTAATCAGAGATACTACAACTCCTGAACTACATTTGGAAACACCCTCTTTACTCATCTTTGAACACAGAGCAAACTGCACCTGAAATCTGTGTCCATTTCCAAGTGTAAGCCAAATCCAATCTGCTGCAGTTGGCCAACACTATCCAACCGCACTTAACTTCCTTAGAGTCACTTTCGAATGGCCAATTTAATTTTTCATATCTGAACTGGCCTTTCTTTTGTGTTTGGTATTTTGTTTGGTTGTTGTTGTGTAATCTGTAAAATGCAACTATCAGATACCCTCCTGTCTGTGCTGTTTTCCTGAGATTTTATTCCCAACCTGTGTGGTGTTGCTTGCCCCTCTGTTCAAGCTCCTTCAGTGTTCAGGCCACACACACCAAGTGATAGATCAAGTGATATACCCCACTGGGCATTAAACTCTATTTCCCATGAAGCCTCTAAGAAAATCCATCCATCCTCATGGATTTCAGCAGCTACCCTGGTGTTCATCTTCCAAGACGCTGATGGGCCCCTGCTCTGTCCTCAGAATCATGATGGGTGTGGTTATCTGCATGTGCCCAACCAACAATTTGTCTGTTAGCCAAGCAGGGTAAAAAGCAAACAAACACATTGGTACAGACCTTTAGGATAGCCTGGATTTCTCAGCAACCCTTCCCTCTCCCCAAAGCTCTCCCCAGCATCTGCCAGGGGATGAGATCCCCCTGCTGTGCAGCAGGCACCCCCTGGGAGATCAGGCTCTGCTGGACACCACACCTCTGTCACCAGGGCTCAGACACTCCCCAGGTGACAATGAGACTGCATAGCACACTGCCATACCCCCAGCAGCACGGCAGATGTCTTGGTAAACGCAGTCAATACTCCCATGAATGGCATCAAACAGAAATTCAGAAAAGAACAGAACCAAAAGGTGACACCATAAAGCTCTTATTGTTGAATGCTTATTATTAGCAGAGAGTAAAGCAGCTAAAGAGGCGTGGTACAGGATATGGCAGAGACTTGACTTCAAGATTCCTCTCAAGCTTTGATGTTTAAATGCAGACAAGACAGAATTTGAATAACATTCTTACTTAATCTACTAGAAAACTGTTTTCAGCAAAAATTGCTAATCAACGATAACAGGATTTTGAATCAGAATTAGAATCTTAGCAAATGAGAGCCCAAAAGAGAAAAAAAGCCTACGTGTCCAGATTAATAAGATTAGAAAAAATAAAAATAAGAGAGGTGTTAGTACAGTAGAACAAAACCCTATTATCCACCATAATTAGATGTCAGCACGTATTCTGTCAGCTTACATACTAATTTTAATTTCTAGGGCAAACTGGTTTACATGTTTGGACATTTAAATTGATACTTTACAGTCTAGTCATGAGTATCAGATCTGAAAATTAACCTCTTCTGACAGGCTATTATTTAGAGGTTGATTCTGCAACAACAAGTGAAGCATGGATCCAGCTGCACTGCAGTTTGGTGTGAGAGGGCATTTATCAGCCTGTCTGCTTTGAACAGAGGCAGGTACAGCTTAGGACAACCAATGCAACAGCCCTGCAAAGTTTCACTCACTCCAGGGGGGACCTTGATTTACTCCATGGACTTCAAATTAGTGGAGTTCAGCAGAGTCAAACAACTGTTTGAGTTCATAGGAACAAACTCCACAAGTGCTACATTCATAATAACCTGGGGCTGCTGCTGGTCACATTATACTACTGAAGGGAGAACTGTTCATTCAAACATCCCAAAATGCTTTCAAATATCCCTATTAATTAAAGTAAGCCTATGAACTAACAAAATACTACTGAAATCCATCGATTATGCAGAATATCAAGTCCCACTGCACTAATACTTCTTCTCTTGAGTGCCAAGAGAATTCATTCTGATTTGTACAGAACATGAGATCTCTGTCCCATTAGCAGGACTGACTTTTTGCCTTCTATGTCCTTTGAGCATGAGAACGTAAGAAAAACTCTAACAGGAACAGTCAAGATTTAAATTATCCTTTTAAAGTTCTATTTAGAGGAGAAAAAATTTTTCACCCCTCCATCCCTGTTACTCCCTGTTAACTTTATTCTGTTTTCATCTATTTCAATGCAATGTCTATGTATTACATATAAATTAATTGTCTACATATAAGTATGGTTCCATTTTCTTGGTATTATAAAACATTGATGATGTTGATTTATAGCATGATTCAATGAAAAGGTACTCTGAGATGATGCTTGAGTGGCACTTTAATTTCATACAATAAAGTAAATTCTGGGGTGCCACTGGAGGAAATTTAAATAGAAGAAAATGATTCCCAAGCACAGAAAGAGCAGTACAGTGCCATTCTTTCAACCAACACAGATATGAGCTTACAAGAAACTTGGGTTTAGATTTATGCAAGAATTTCAAGTGATTTTAAAACAGTTTTGAATTTTGAATTTATGAATAATCACCAAAAAAAAATTATAGGTATTCTAAAAAGTAAAAACCAAAATGCTGTTTAATGCTGAGGATCCTACACAGTGCTCATTTGAGAATTTCACAAAGGCACTGGAGAAACTAGTTTATTCTGGCTAATGAAAAATATACCTGCTAAGTTATTGATAAAATGCTTTCATAAAACCATCTATTAATTTTATTAGATTTATTATTTTAATAAATTTGTGATTTTGTTTCATAAAAGTAGCCCCCATTGCCGTGTAGTTTCATATGTGTGCACTTTTGCTGTTTGTGATCTTCAAAATACTGATTAGTCAACCCAAGAGTCCTCCCAAAGTCCTCAAAAGAGAACAAACAGCAAAAAAGTATATTTACTATGTACTGCAATAGCTCTGAAGAATCTGGACTGTTGTGGAAATGTGAGTTGGATTCCACCTTCAAATACCCAGAATTTGCCAGCTAAGTTTCACTTCCCAAGCCAATTTATTGGCAATGGAGCATGAACCAGGAAGAACACAGCTTGATTTACATCAAGCTGAGCTTATACCACTGACCAAAAAATAACAAGAAATCCTGAGGTGCTTTACTTGTAAATTAAACAAGTGTATCCCAGAGCACTTGTCTGCAACACACATCGAATGCTGCATACACAGTTTCAGGTTATCTTTCATCCTAAAAAATAATATGCATTTCCCTTACGGAAAAAGCAGAACTCAAAAGCAGACAACCAGTCTGCAGTGATGGCCTTGTATTCTATTTCTGTCCACGTAAGAAAACAATTCCAGTCAAGAGTTAATTATCCTTTCACACATAAAAAGAATCTTCATTATATGACACTATACTAAATCTCAGAGAGAGGTAATTTATAGTAGATGGTAAAAATTGATGATGGCACATGCCCCAGGATGTTGTTTTGTTTCTGAACCTAACTGGAAGCCAGAGCAGTGGGAAAAAAATCTGAAAAAGTAAGAATTTAGGAAAGAGAACAGATGACAATAAAGCAGATTATGTGAACTGAAAAGTTAAAATCTAGATCAGTGTCTGGCTTTACTCTGGAACCTTAAGTTGTTCAAGTTTGGATTTTAATGAATTGGTACATGTACAGATATAATTTATATTGTTCCAAGTGTCCTTTCCAGGTCATCATCACAGAAGTATATTTCACCATAGTCTTTGACAATACTCTTAAACAAACAAACAAACAAACAAACAAACAACCCCCCCCCAATTAAAACCAACAAACAAAAACGCCCAAACAAACCAAACCAAACCAAAAAATCCCAAACACTGGTCTGTACAAGAGTCTAAGACTATTCAAACAAACTTATTTGAATTATTCCAGGAATTCAGTTGTGGAGGCAATAACCTAGTTTCGAAGAACAATGAACATCATCTCAACAGCAATAATATTTTATACCAATTGTGCTTGTAAAGAAAAAGAAATTATATTCCATCCAAATGCTGCAATGTTCAGGGATTTGATGTAAGAGGATTGAGTCACTTTTTCTCTCTCCCTTCTGAGCACTCAGAGTGAGGAGTCTCCCATCTACCCCTATAGAGAATGGCAGAACTTCTGGTATCTCTGTTCCCCAGGGCATGGCTGTGCTGCAGCCTCAGCTGCTCAGGAGGGCTCCCAGGCATGGGAAGATTTCTCATCTCTTGCACCTTGTGGTTCAAGCTTTCACTCTCACCTAATGCTGTGTCTGCTCGTTTTGAATTAACTCTGATTCTGCGGCACAGGTAGCAGAATATGTTTTTAAAAAGCTATAACACAAATTGCCTCTGAATATAATAACATTAAGGGAAAACTGCTTTCATCACTTCAGGGCACTTTCTTTTGTATCATTATGAGAATTATCTTATTATGTTAATGTTTTGCACTGAAGTTCTAATCCATTGGGGATCTCTGGAATGATACTGAAAGGAACAAACAATTAACTACCAGCTAGAAACGTTTAGATATGAGGCAGAAATGAGAAGTTCTGGGAGAACAGTCCCCTAAAAATTAACAATCCATTTATGTTGATTGAAGCAGCAGAAACGAGAGGTTTTGCTCTGGTCTCCCATGAAACAGAATTTTACCCATTGAGAAATATATCACAGGAAGTAGAGGAAGAAAACACCTTTGAGGATTAAATATTAGAGTTTTTGCTCTGCAATTTATAAAATATCTCATCATTTCAGCCCTGATTAGACCAATAAAGACACCATGGAAGTAATAAAGCTCTGAATGAAACACTGGCACAGTTAGTAATTAAGGATTTTGGGGAAGAAGGGATTTTTTTCCTCCATCAAGCTCCTCAAACAAAAACAAACACACACACAAAAATACATTCAGGGAAAAAATAATTTATTTCCTAGCAGCCTAATCTAGAACTGGAATCAAGTTCAACACAACAGAAACACTCATTTTTTAAAGATTTTTACCACAGCATTTCAAAGACCTGCATAGGAGAAAAACTCTGCAGAGCCCCCAGAAGTTTTGTTCAGCTTAAAGCAAAGCACCAGAGCACTTGCCATGAATAGGGTAACAGAGTTCAAAAGTCCTGTATACAATATATAAGGGAAACTACTTAATTTTGACACCAGCTGTTTTGAATTCCACTGAAATATTGGGTACATGATTACGAGTTGTTTCATTGAATAAAGACTGGTTTGTAGTAGAAAAAGAAATGGCAAATAATTATGTTCATTTAAGTCACTTGCGATTCAGCTTGTTTTCTGCTTCCTTGATATTAATGAAAAGAAATCTAATTTGTTCTACATGGCAAGAGCTGTAATTTAGATGCTTATTAATGCACAGTTCTGATAGCAGCTCTCTGAGAAATGTAGTTTTTAAAATTGTTGGGTGTTGGGGATTTATTTTTTTCTGTTCTTTCCTTGTTACTTGTGGAACTTTTTCCCACTGAGTTGGTAAGAAGCACTGATGGCTGGGTGCTTGAGACAGCAGAAAGGGGGAACTCCTCTGGTTTTTGGGAGTTTTCTTTTGTGGGGACAGAGATACTGTGAGAATAGAGGCAGGTAAAAGACAGGGCTGGAGAGTTGGGGACTCCCTCTCACTCTTTGGCATCGGAGTAGGACGGCCAGGCTGTCGCTTACTGCAGGGACAATTCACCGGCACCGCTGGAGCTCAGCCCTGAGGGACCGATCANCTTAATTTCAAAATTATAATAATTCAGAGGGAGGGGGTTTACATTCTGTGTAAGGGAGAACTTCTGCCTTCATTAGCAGGTCTTTCAAACCAAGATAGATTTTGGCACCCAGCAGTGGGGCCTGAGGGCATCAAGAGAAAAAGGGGGAAAAAGGAGTAACAGTTCTTGAATAACTTCATTTTTGTGTGCTGAATATAGAAACCTTGTTAAGTATCACCATGTAGTCTACCTTACCCTGGTTTGGGTGGCACGTGGTCGTGGCTGTATTTCTGCCATTTGCAGGCCCTTATCTAAACATGGGTCCTGTAACTAAGGCTACTGTGGCTGTTATCCAGTTTGCTTTATGGGTTAATAAAGTCAAGAATCTATAGATTTTTATCTTCCTCTGAAGGCAGGCACATGGATTTAGAGCTATCACACACTAACTGTACGTTTTTGGGGTTACTTTAATAATGGTACCTACTGTAGGGAAATGACCCCGGGGAAATTTTCTCCCAACCCTTTAACCATATTTTTGGGTCTGCCCCAGCAGTTTTCAAATGGTTGAGGTCCACTCTAAATACTGATGATATTATACAGCGGCTGGTGTTGCTGATAGGCCAGTTCTATTTAGTATTTACAGGAAATTGGATATACACCCTGACACCTATCCCAGAGACTAGGAATGCTGCCCCAGAGCCTGACCCTGCCCCACAGCCCACCTCAGAAATGTACCACCCAGACTGGGTGGGGGGTCTGGTGAAGGAGATGCATGAGATGAGCCAGATGCTGAAGGAGTACATTTCCCCATCTGGTGAGAAACCCTCCCCCTGCCTCAAAGTGGGAGAGTCTAACAGGGCAGCAGTGGAACCCACAGATGTTACAACCATCCAGGTTCCAGCTGAACTGCAAAGGCAGTCACAGCCAGCAGCAGTCGCCCCTGTGGAAACGAGGAAGTCTGAGAGGAAATCAAAGTACCCAGATAAGGATAAGAATGGAGGACCCTCGAAACCCGCAGGGGAGCCAGAGGTTGCAATCATCACCAAGTCCCTGACATATGAAAATCTCCATAATCTGTACAAAGACATCGTACAACAGGGATGTGAGGCTTATACAACCTGGCTACTTCGGGTCTGGGACCTTATGGGTACAGGCGTCCAGCTGGATGGTGGTGAGGCAAGGAATTTGGGACCCTTGACCCAGGACTCAGGTATGAATCAGATTTTTGTAAGGGAGCCATGGAGCTCTGGGAATGGCTTTTAATAAGTGTCAGAGAGAGGTTTGTCTACAGGGAGAGAATGCAGGAGCACCACCATAGAATGCTCTGGAAGACCCTTGAGGAAGAGATCCAACAGCTGAGAGAAGTGGCAGTATTGGAGGTACTCTTTGGGAGGGATGGACAGCATGATAATGACCCCGACAAGGTCAGACGGTGCACAGGGCAAATGTTGTGGAGTCTGGCAAATCTAGGGCCATCTCAATACACCATCTTCAGTGCAATGATTAATGCTGATACCAACCGAGAGACAGTGGGCTCTGTTGCCAACAAGCTTAGGAATTATGAGAGTATGATCAATGGCCCGATGCAGGCTCATGTCTCTGCCATGGTTAAGGAACTAAAAGGGGCATTCAAAGAGGAGATGAGCGAGATGGGAGCAGGTGAGGAAGATCAATGCAGCACCTGTGCGAGTAACAGGTCCCAAAGTCAGAGCCCAACATCCCCCAGCTAGAGAGAGAGGGTCTTCTGGATGGTGTGGATCCGACAGCCTGGCACATCAGAACCACAGAAATATGACACCTTAGTTGATACTGGTGCGCAGTGTACCCTGATACCATCGGGACGTGTGGGGGCAGAACCTGTTTCCATTGCTGGGGTAATGGGGAGATCACAGCAATTGACCCTGTTGGAAGCCAAGGTTTGCCTGACCGGGAAGGAGTGGCAAAACATCCTATTGTGACTGCCCAGAGGCCCCATGTATTCTGGGCATAGACTTCCTCCGGAATGGCTATTGCAAAGACTCAAAGGGACTCAGATGGGATTTTGGAATAGCTGCTGTAGAGGCAGAAGGCATTAAGCAATTGAACACCTTGCCTGGACTATCAGAAAACCCATCTGCAGTAGGACTCCTGAAGGTGGAAGAGCAACGAGTGCCAATTGCCACCTCGACAATGCACTGCTGGCAGGACCGAATGAATCGAGATGCTGTGATCCCCATCCACAAAATGATCCGAGAGCTGGAGAGCCAAGGGGTGGTCAGCAAACCCACTCACCCTTCAACAGCCCCATCTGGCCTGTGTGCAAGTCTGACAGAGAACAGAGATTGACTGTGGACTATCGTGCCTTGAATGAAGTGACTCCACCGCTGAGCACTGCTGTGTCGGACATGTTAGAGCTCCAGTATAAGCTAGAGTCCAAGGCAGCGAAGTGGTACGCCACTATTGACATTGCTAATGCGTTTTTCTCCATTCCTCTGGCAGCAGAATGCAGGCCTCAGTTTGCTTTCACCTGGAGGGGCGTGCAGTACACTTGGAACTGACTGCCCCAGGGGTGGAAGCACAGCCCCACCATCTGCCATGGACTGATCCAGGCTGCACTGGAAAAGGGTGAGGTTCCAGAACATCTCCAGTACATCGATTACATCATTGTATGGGGGAACACAGCAGCAGAAGTGTTTGAGAAAGGAGAGAAGATCACCCAGATTCTACTAGAAGCCGGTTTTGCCATCAAGAAGGGACCTGCTCAAGAGATCCAGTTCCTGGGAGTGAAGTGGCAGGATGGGTGGCGTCAGAGTCCCACTGAGGTCATCAACAAGATCACCGTGACGTCTCCACCAACCAGCAAGAAGGAAACACAGGCTTTCCTAGGTGCCATAGGCTTTTGGAGAATGCACATCCCTGAGTACAGTCAGATTGTGAGCCCTCTCTACCTGGTCACCCACAAAAAGAACTATTTCCACTGGGGCCCTGANAACGATTTCCACTGGGGCCCTGAACAGCAACAAGCCTTAGCCCAGATCAAGCAGGAGATTGCTCATGCAGTAGTCCTTGGCCCAGTCAGGACAGGACCAGAGGTGAAGAATGTGCTCTACCCTGCAGCTGGGAACCATGGTTTGTCCTGGAGCCTTTGGCAGAAGGTGTCCGGGGACACTCAAGGCTGACCACTAGGATTTTGGAGCTGAAGCTACAGAGGGTCTGAAGCCAACTACA
>VYZP01006590.1:8302-19098 GCA_013400635.1 Hypocryptadius cinnamomeus
AAACATATTTTGGAGCTCCCTCTGCTGGAAGCAGTTTCTTTTCGTTTGCTTTCCCTCGGTGCACCTACCACGAACAATTAAAAAAAAAAAAAATCACCTTTTCAGCAATAAACTACACCTTTCACTTACATGTGATATCAAGGAAGAAGAGATTTCTTTCCTCTTTACACCAGCAGATCAAATACACATAAACCAGTACTGCTCAGTTCACAACTGGAAAAAACCCCACAAACAGCATTTAAAGATTGACTGTACTACCAGTGGGATTTCTTTAGCTGTTTTTCCTCTCTTTTTTGAACATAGAAATTCATACTTACAAAGCTTCTCCCACCACAACCCTGGTGCTCTATTTTCTCTCTACCAAATCAACAGGGAATCAGTAAATTACTGTTTAAAAATATAAAAGGGCATTCTCAATAACATCACTGCAGGAACAAGCCTTACAAATGTCATGTCAAACACTGTAATTATTACACATGAGTAATAACTCATGAGTAACAATTAATTTTATTACACATGAGCAATAACTCATGGCAGTCATGCAGCAGAGCTGACACAGTTGTGATAAGTTCACACCTAAAATTGTATCTGTAAATGTAACTGGGCAGTGCCCCAAATGCCTGGTCTAGCTGTGGGTGCCCTGCAAGACTAACATTTTGGGATGAGAGCTTGGAGCACGTTGGAAGCGCATCAGCTCAGGCAGGGTGTTTTAAACAGCAATCTTAGAAGGGGATGAAGCACGCAGTGCAAGATTTCTTCTTTACCAACCACAAAATGCATTTACATGCCTTCCTCAATGGGGTCTTTTGTCAGTTTTTATCACCTTTGTCCTTTTTTCTTCCAGCCTTTTGTCTGCAGACAGGTTCAGCTACCCAGTGTATCAGCTGCTCGGCTCAAAGCATCATCATTTAGCTCAGTGGCTGCCTAACCAGGCTGGTGTGCGACACAGTTGGCACAGCTCACTGGCAAGCCTGGGGATGCTCAGCTTCACAGGGATCTTTAAAAAAACCCAGCATGCTCATCATCTGAGATCCAGCATATTCACATATATATGTGTGTGCATTCTATACAGAATGGGTACAGACCCACGGTGGAAGAGATGAGAAGTGAAAGAGAATTCTTGGGGATGTGCACAGGTACATGCTTTCAGGAGACAGATCCAGGGTGGAAAGAGCTGTGTAAAAATAAGAGCCATAAAAGCACAGAATCATAGATTGGGGTTATGAGGGCAGCACTAAGGAGTGAAAAATGATGTGAAAATTGAAAAATGGGGTCACTGAGAAGGAATTAAAGATGGGACAGCATAGGCAGGAAGGAGGGACAAAGGAAGAATGCCACCACATCTCACAGTCCCTTTTCTGAGAGCTCCCTTCTCTCCCCCAGCATCAACCTACACAGAAAGGAACATGAGAAGTCACTTTTTTCCTTTTCTAGACAAGAAAAAGAGGCGTCTTATGCTTTCTAGCTTTTTGTTACTTTTCATCATTTATTCCCACAAGTACAAGGCCTCCCTTTTAATGTTGGGTTTAAATACTTCACTGCAAATCTGAAAACTCTGTGTGATAAATTTTGGTCATTAACATTATTCACTGCTATATTGTAGATGATGTCCAAGATGTAATGATACCAACAGGTCCAACCCACTGCCAGGCAAAGCACTGCTGCTACAAATTAAGAGAGAGTGGCTAAAATCAATACACTACTAAACAGACCACATTCCACTTTAATAATTATCTTAGACTGCTGAATTTATAATATTATTTTAGTGACACTGGTTCTTTGACTATAAGATCATGTCTGATAACTTCATTTAACTTTATTTAGTTTACTCTGTTCAAGAGGAATAGTAATAGGAATGTAATCTCCAGGACAGCTGTTAAAGACTAATATTTATTTCTTGGCTACAGTTACTTACAGAAGATAGATTTACAGAAGGGTCATACCACTGCTTAAGGTTAGGGGTCAATGTGCATTAATTCTAGAAGTTTCATCCTTTTATCCTACCTCTCTCTTTAAGTATCAAATGCAAAAGAAATATACAACTATTAAAAGTATCACCTTGATACTTAATCACAGGAGAAGAATGAACTCAAATAATGAGAACAGGATACATAAAGTGAATCAGGAGAGGAGAGTGCATTTTTCCCTTCAGTCAGTACTGATTCTCCCTAGCATGCAGACAAAGAATTGCTTCCTGTCTTCAGGGTAGTATTTTCATGGCTGCTGAGCTGGGTCCATTCCTGGGATCCCCTTGGATACAGCTGGTGGCTGCAGCTGCCAGCAGCTGCTCAGGCAGACTGCAGCTTAGAGCACCACAGCACAGCCACCAGAAAGCCCCAGGGAATAAAAGGCTGCTGTTCCCAAACAGGTGTTTTCCCCTAACCTCCCATCCCCATGTTCTATTTCCAACATACAAGCATGGCTCAGAGAGTTATATTTTGTTGCATGGCCTTTCTATTACATCTGGCTTTGGGAGTTCTTTTACCCAGCTCAATCAAATCTGTGGGTGGCATAGCACAGGAAACTGATCTGCCTGAGAGAGCCTGAATGCTAATTGATGGACCGACCTCTAAATCCATGGAATGATAGGATTTTTTGGGTTGAAAGGGACACTAAAGGTCATCTAGTTCCAAGCACCCTGCCATGGGCGGGGACACCTTCCACTAGACCAGGTTGCTCAAAGCCCCATCCAACCTGTTCTTGATTCCAGGTTCCTGTATGTGGGACTGTATTCTACTTTGCTGCCCCCAAAAACTCCGGGTATTCTTCAGAGAGGCCATGGCATGGGGAGGATGCTTTATTTTCAAGTTCTGCTGGGGATGACAGCTGTGCAAACTCCTAACAAATCACCTGAGGCCTACACTGGTTATTTTTCAAAAGCCAGAAGACAAAGCAAACAGATATTGCCAGTTCAGTGGTAGATGTTGTTGTTGCTGTTGTTGTCATGTCCAGAGGGTAAATTCCTGGTAGTCATATTACATAGCAACAGCTAAATTTGATTTATTTCTTGTCAATAATTCCCTTTCTGACACCAAAAGAAAAAGGTACCTACTTGCATACTAGATATTGACTAACAAAAATAAGGATTATACAGAAAGAGTGTGACAATATGTGTGACAATAAGTGACAAGAATTCTTTAAGGAAGTTGGTATCAGATGCTGATGTATCAGCAGCTTCTCTCTGATTACAAGTCTTGGAAGACTACACTGTGTAGAACATACTTTGGAAGAAGAGAATGGAGAGTCCACATTGGGCAAGTTATCAGTTCACATGAGAGATGCTGACTGCTGGCCATTTCATTTTTCACACCAGTTCCTTAAGAAACATCCACTTCCAAGAAGCTGAAAGAATATAGAGGAAAACCATCTATTTTTACTCCAGTCATCTTTGTCATCACACCCCAGAGCTTATTGTCTGAGTGAGCACAAACTGCGTAATGCTGTCTAAAAATAAGCCCATGCACAATATTTAGTACCAGAAAATAAATCTCTTTAGTGCAAGAACAACGTTAACTGCTATTCTTACTGAATCCATCAAGCTTTTAAAACTAAACTTAGCTGAGTTTAAGTTACTCTTCCTTTCCAGTCTATTTCTCACAAGTTCTCCTCTATTCTCTCACCAGAAGATGACCAGCCTCATCACCAGGACATTCTGCAACTCGAGGCAACAGAGAAAGCATAAAGTTTTCACATCCCAAGATGTTATGAGCTGCAGTGAAGTAAACAGACTTCCTGTGACCTCCCCTTGCAGTATCATGAATGAGAAGGTTCCAAGTGGAGTCACTTTCCCCTCAGTTCTCTCATCAGATTTCAGCCACATTGGGGCAGAAAGGCTGTTTGACACTGTTAAGTGTCAAATTTACCTCCCCCAAAACCAAAAAAATTATGGTGAACCGTCAGGGACTGTGTAAGAATAATCTTAGGAATATTATTAATCAGGATCTCACTTTATGAGGGAATGCTCTAACCCCTGTGTTTCAGGGGATTTCATAGCTGAATTCCTCACAGAAGCTTGTAGTGCTGCCTTCCAGGGGTGAATCCAGATTTTTGCCAGGGAATCAAGCACATGGACTAATGAAAAGGGATGGTGCATGTTAACATCTAAACAGGAATAAGATGGGATGGCTTTGGGCCACATTCCTACACCCAGGACATAGAAAGTGCTCCTATGTCCTATAATTTAGACATAGCTGAAAGTACCTAAGGAACTCCTGCAAATTCATGTTGCATGCACCTCAAAAATGTTCTTTCACATGACTTTTTTATGATTTATCTAGTCAGTTTTTCCAAACTGCAGCCAGAACAAGCCATCTATATGCTTGCAGATTATCAGTTTGGAAAGTTGCCCCTTTCTTCAGCTTCTGCTTGGTCTTATAATTGAGGTAATACAATAAATAGTGTAATTCTGACTGCCACTTCATTTTCTGCATGAATTTCAGCAGACTGGTTTTGATTAATTTAATACCCAGTGTCTGTGCTTCTGCTCTCTCCTAGCAAACAGACATTCCAGATCCAGAAACAGACAGTTAAATTTAATAAACATGTAATGCTCATCTCCTATACAATTTAAACTGACACCATGACCCAATTAAGCTTTTTGGCATCATGAACACTCTCAGTTTAGGGAGGGTGGTGGTTCTGTGGCAGTAATAGGAACCAGATATTACTTGTATTGTTCCTCTTGTTTAGACATCTCAAATAGAACAGTTAGGAGGCTCCAATAGTGTCAGTTTGGATGAAGAAGTAAAATTAAATTAGACCAAGAATCTACCAGCAATTTCAACCTGGGGACACTGTGAGTTAATGAATAAATTGTTTTTATGTAATTTAGATTCCTTGATGTGAGTTCAGCATGTTAAGACTAAAAACAAAGATTATATGTGGATTTTTTTTTAAACATGTGTGTGATGTTTGGATTAAATCCCTGACATTTCTTAATAAACTAGATAAGGTTAGTGATCTGAAGTTAACATATCTGTCACTCATGACCTTCTAATAAAGCCTGTTGGGAACATAATTTTAACTTGGACATATGAGGAATATCCTTAAAATAAAGCACACTAACTCACTCACACTCTCAAAAGAAGCCATGCTATCTTGAGTCCTGAACAGTGAGTATAAACAGAGTTTATTTACTCAGATTGGGAATTGTTCAGTGAATGACTAATGAACTGTTTAAAATCTGCAACTTTGGTGTCTTTGTACAAGGCATACAGCTGGCAAATACACGGCACAATGGGATACAGCACCTAAAGGTTTATCTGTACTGGAATACCTCTGTGTCTGCAGGCACCTGTAGTGAGTGTGTTTTCTCCCTCATCAGAGAAAGGGAATCTCTGGAATGACCCCAGTGGTGCATTGCCCCCTTCCAAGACAGGCTAATGCTTGTTTAATTTCAGACCTTCAGTGCTGACACTGCCACAGTCTCTCTATGGTCACTGGTGCCTGAACTCTGTGCTGGAAGCACCTGCACAAGCTTTCCTCAGGGATCTGCTGGTGGGCAGATCGGCAGTGTCCTCAGGCTTGCACCTGGATGTGACACAGAATCACAGAGCCACTAAGGCTAGAAAGGACCTCCAAGATCATCAAGTCCAACCTTTGACTGAATACCACCATATCAACTGGACCATGGCATTGTCACGTAGTCATTTCTTGAACACTTCCAGAGGTAGTGACTGCCACTTCCCTGGGCAGCCCATTCCAGTGCTTAACCACCCTTTCAGTGAAGAAATTCTTCCTGATGTCCAACCTGAACCTCCCCTGAATGTCTAAAACCTGTGCTGAAGTGTCAGATATAGGCAGGCTCCCCAGGCCCTGCTCCTTGGAGCTTGGACTTTGCACCACAAAGTGCCCAAAGCAGCTGGCACAGCTGGTTCCCAGCACAGCTGAGAGCCAGGCTCAGCCAGCAGGGTAGAGGTGCCTGTTGGGAGGAACTGCCACCAAAGCAGTGAAGGCCCACTGATTAAGAAACTGTTGAAAACTTTTAAACTGAAGTTAAAAGCAACCAGGATTGTGTTACAGATACAATCCAGATGCTGGAGTTTCAATTTACACCTCACATTAGTGCAAAGCAAAAGCCTTGATAATTCTGTCCCCAGATCCCAGAGGTCCCAGCCCAGCCTTGCTGATGAGCTGACTGTCATCACTTCTGGGGGTGTTAGATAAGTGTGGCAGGGAGCAAACTGGCTGAATTCTGTGGAGTTTTAATCACCTTCCAAACAAGCACTTGAAAGGCAGGGAAGCATTAGGGTTCAGTAACAGACTCCTTAGCCAAAACATTTATGGTCCACCAGAAAAAAGCTGGGGAGTGGTAGCTACTTCACCAGAAACCAGGAGCAAAGAAATACAAATATTACCAGGTACAGAAAGTACGTTACTATTGTCTTAACTTGGAAGAAGGAAGTTGGCAAAGACATATGGTACAGAGAAGTTGGCAATACCCCTCTTAAGGTCTTGGACTATAGTACTGGTCAAAGCTGTTTGAGTATAACTCAGAAACTTTTGTGGGCTGCTATCAGAAAAAGAGAATAACTTTTTTTTTTTTTCCCAGAGAGAGGAAAAGTCTCCCACCATAGCATTCAAGGAGAAAGAGTTTTCAAGAGCATTCAGCTCGAACCTGGATTGCTACCAATTAAGTTCATGTTAATCAGCTTAATGCCCATGCTAATGCATAAGCATATTATTGAGAAAAGGATGAGAGGTACCAAAGCCATCCTTGCCTTGGACACTGCTGACAAGGAGCTTAAAATTGCGCAGCTGCCAGTGATAATACATTGTGCTGAGTGGGTATTTATTGTCTCTCCAGTTCCTTTTCCTGAAAGAAATAATTAAGGATAGAAGCAGTCCATTTGCTAACTGCATTAACAAAGAGATCTGGAGAAACCTGACCAGCTCATTCTGCAACCACGTGGGTTTTCAGTCTGAGATTTTGACAGTGAAATAATCTTCAGTAATGTTCCTCCTTGGTCAGGACACTTTCTTGCCCGGAGCAGAGGAAGGTGTAATGCCCAAGCGTCCAGGTCTGTGTGAGTCCCTGCCAGGGAGAACTGCTGAGGTATATTAGGGTTTTTGGCCTGATTATAGAACCACAGAATGGTTTGGATTCAGAGATACCTTAAATGTCATCTAGTTCCAAACACCTGCCATGGGCAGGGATTATTTTCCACTAGTTCAGGTACCCTAAAGCTCCATCCAGCTGAGACTTGGCCACTTCCATAGAAGGGGCACCCACAACGTCTCTGGACAATCTGTGCTCACTACCCTCACAGTGAATAAGTTCTTCCTAATACCTGATCTAAATCTATCTTCTTTCAGTTTGAAGCCATTCTCCTTTGTCCTGTCACTACTGTCTTTGTATCAAGTCCCTCTCCAGCTCTCTTGCAGCCCCTCTGTAGGTACTGGAAGAGGTCCAGAGCCCTCTCTTCTCTAGGCTGAACAACTGGAATTCTCTCAGCCTGTCTTCATAGGACAGGTGCTTCAGTCCTCTGATCATCTTTGTGGCCTCCTCTGGACCTGCTCCAAACAGGTCCAGAACCTTCATAAGCTGGGGGCCCCAGAGCTGGATGCAGCACTGCAGGTGGGGTCTCGCCAGAGAGGAAGAGAGGAGGGAGAATCACCTCCCTCCAACTGCTGGCCACTCTTCTTTTGATGCAGCACATGAAGAAAGCACTCCATCGCTGACTCCATGCTCCATGTTCCTTCAGTGCACTCATAATATTGGAACTAATTCTAAAAATAAGAAATCATGGTGTGACCCAGGCCAGGGCACTCTGTTTAAATATCATATGTCTTAGTTTGGAAAAGAGTATTTAAGGTCAAAGTTTGTGTCTTCATCATGGCTTACTGTTAAGTGCAATGGTTTCAGGTAACAAGGGCAGTGCTGACACGCAATATATTAAGAAAGAGTTTAGCATATATTAGGAAAGAGTTTAGCATATTATCACAACATGATAAGTTGAGATTCTTACAATTATGCTATGATTATTTCTTCCAACAAACAGTGGTACTCAGAGATCTTTTAAATTTCATTTTTAGCATGTCAGGAGAGTATTCCTACCCAAGGAAATGTGATATCATTTTGCTGTTGTGATTCCTGGGACCAGGAAAGAAGCAGTGCAGACAGCCATCGTGTTCAGTGACTGATGAGTATTTTTCTCAACAGTCGGCTTCCAAGGACATTTCCCTCAACGAAAAAATTATTGAAATTTTGGAGCTCCCTCTGCTGGTTCTATGGCAACTTTCAGGCAATCACTTTTCCTTCTCTCTGATTGTTCATTATAATTTAAATAATTAACTTCAGGTATTGTATTAAAAAAAATAAATAAAGTTACTACACAGTTTATTGGAGCACATGTCTGTGGTAGCTGATGTTATAGCGGAGAAAAATCTGACATTCCTCTAACAAAGAGAGAAAAGGTTTCTTTTTTATGTCTAGTTTCAGAACTTGCAAATACATAGCCTAATACATGCAAGTGTTTAGTGGGAGCATATATCCCTATCACCATTTTTCCACAGATTCCTAATATGTGTGCATTCATGTTATGCGACTGCTTTTATACATGTTGGTGTCTGCCTTACTAAGTACAAACAAGGTAAACCAGGAAGCCAGAACTCGTGAAAACACTGCACAAAACAGCACAAACTCATCCTTTAGACACCTCATTTAACTGTTACATGGTCGGGAACTTCCCTTATTCTTATGCAAAATGCCATGTATGTACTGTCATGTATGTGAATGGCACTAAAGGGTTTCAGTTCAGTTTGCTGATCTAAGACAGCTCACCGTGCCACACAACACAATCCCATGGGTATTTCATGTGCACCCATTTAAAAACCAGCCAAACAACAGAGAGAACACAGACATCAGGAAAAAGTCTTGTCCAAGGTATTGCCCAGGTTTCACTGTCTTCATTGCCTTTAAAAAGAGCTCAGGGTCCTTAACTTTAAAAGGTAAAATTTCATGATATCCCCGTATTTTCTGAATGGTGTCTGAAAATAGATTGTACAACTTTTCTTCCTGTTTTCTTGTAGCTAAAATATACTGGTTTCACAGTTAAGCTGCCATAAATTCCAACCAACCTGAGCTTTGCACATAAACTGTATCCTACAAAAAAAATGTTAACAGTGGAGGTATACAGCTCTCAGTAAGGCTGATAAAATACTAATAGGAAAGCAATAATGTAATTACAGGAATGGCTGATTAAATCAAGATAACACTTAACAGAATAAGGTAATTCAAAATCTAATGATTATTTTAGATTATATCATCATTTCAGTGACACTGAGAGGTGATTAGAGATGGAACTTTAACTTTCAACTTTTTAACAATTCAGTTTACATTTCTTTAATTGATAATATAGAAAAAAAAAACCTTTCTATTTTCTCTATGTTCATTGAGAGAACATAGAAAATTTCCAATTCCAGTTTTCTTGAAGAAAAGCATTCTTTCAAAAGATTAGAAAGGTACTTAGTTCTGAATATTGACAGCTGGATAATGGACCCATAAGTACATGCTGCTGAGCTGAATCTTGTGAAGGTTATTAGAAAATTATCCCACTGAGGTCATTGGAAATATTCCTTCTGATTCTGGCAAAAACTGGAATAACCCACTAGCGACTAAAGTTTTCAATCCTCCCAACATTTTATGCTGTATTTAAAATGATTTTGACTTGGGTCTTTGTTGTTTATTTAAACTAGGAAAAGATCTTTCAGTGATGCTGTTAATCACTAGCTATAGAGTACAGCAGAGATGTCAGATGTAAATATTCAGAAACTATAGGCCAGACACTGTAAAAAGTATTTTTACCAAAAAAGTTAATTTGCCATAGGGAAATTCAGGGGAAAGTTTAGGGGAAATTTATTCTAACTCCGACTACAAAAGTTTCTGAGGTCAATCTGTGATCCAAAAGAACCTCTTAAAAATCATGGCTGTAAAGCACACAGACGTTTGCATTCAAGGACATTTTTACACCTCCATATTGCCATGAAAGTGGGAATGGAGTAAAGCTGCTGTCCTGGTAGTGCTGAGTGGGAGTGAAGCTGGTGAAGCTGCATGATTCCTTCAAGTAGAGCTGTGCTTCCAGACCACTGAGATGGCCTAGAAGCAGAGCTGCAGGTGCAGCTGCTCAAGTTGCTGACTGCCTCTCTCATGTTGAAGCTACAGAAGTGTTCCTTTTCTTCCTTGTGATGTTTTGTTCTGACAGATGAACAGTGGGTTGTGGTGAGTAGGTACCTTGAATGCAGAAAGAAAACCCTTCCAGAGAAAGAGAAGTAACATTTCTGGAAAAATGTGATGCACTCACCTAGGATTTGGCAATGAAGATAAGCAACATAAGGATGCTGCTGAACACAGAAGATGACTACTTCAGGGAACTTGCAGCTCCCACTGTTCTTCACCCCTGCTTTCAGTTGCCAGGGAGAACAGAGTTGGAATAATGTTGACAGCAGTAACAGGATGATTTGGAACTTGGTACCTGCTATTCAGAAGGTGCCAACACCTTGTGAATGATCATGGTCATGCAGGTATTGCTTGTATGAGCTTTTCTGTTGGGGACTGTGATGACATACACTTCTTTCCTTGCCTTTTTACATGTGCTAACTCTCTCAAGACTATTGAGTTCAAGTCAGGAAATGTTACTGATTGGAAAATCACTGCTCCAAATAACATCTCTTTGTAAACAGCATTGCAACAATACATCTTATTTGTACAATAACTTCTGCATTTTTAAACAATATGCCCTTGTTATGCATGTATTTTTGTGTATGTAGTTCTACAATAATACATATAGAAATATTAT
>VYZP01006592.1:842-12104 GCA_013400635.1 Hypocryptadius cinnamomeus
AGGCATGGGGGGGAACACACCAAACCCACCAAAGTCTTCCTGAGTCAATGATGCAGTAAATTTTCTATATACTACAGATGAAGGAAGAATTTTTCTTGGGGTCAGCACCAGCCATCCAAGGTACAGTAGTGCAAGGAGAAGATACTCTTTCACCTATCATACAAAACTTTAATGATACCTAAAGGTCCTTCCAAAGCTCACTAAATTCAAGGCAATTGCTTCCTTTGCCTGTGCTGGAAAGGAGTAAGAATGAAACAGAAGGGAACTGACATGACAAAGGACTATAAAGACAAGTGAAGATAAAACCGAATCAAAGGAAAGCAAAAGCAGATAATTAAATTAATAAGAAGAATAGCTCAATGAATAAAAAGATAATGAAAGAAATGAGAACTGAAGTATGTGAGACACATAACCAATAGAAGGTACCAGACAAAAATTAGCTTGAAGCAGTTAAGGGAAAGTTGTCTTTTAAACAGACAACTGAAAAGTGCAACAAAATTAGAAGGATGAAGGATATAACTGACTAAATGCTGCTTAAAAAGTCTTTCATATGTTCATTACTGTTCCTCTTTCACCTGTCCTCATTTTTCTGATTCTTTCAAAAATCTGGTGCTTAATTTTCTTTTGCAGTGGTCAGCAGTCCATGGCTAAGATTGTCTTAAAAGGACCGCTTATGGTTCATTTCAAAGGCTAGTTGACCTTTGTATTTCTATTTGTTACTGCTTCCAGCTGGTAAAATTTGTAGATACTGCATTTGCTACTATACTGGCCCTCAGTTCCCTATGGATTTTGCCATCAGAAACAAGAACACGGCGATTATGCACATTTACTTTAAAAATAAAACAATCCATTACTCACCACCTGCTAATCAGGAACTGCAGTCACAAGGCATTAGAGAAGAAAACACACCGTTGGAGAGGTTTCTATCAATCAGAGAAATTCTTCTGAATAAATGAGTTAAAGATCCTAGAACAGTTTGGATTGGAAGGGGAGATCATCAAGTTCCAATCCCTCATCCATGGGCAGGGACAGCTTCCACTACAGCAAGCTGCTCGAAGCCCCATCCAAACTGGCCTTGAACAACTCCAGGGATGGGGCATCCATGATGTAGGAAAGGAGTCTAACAATGGTCTGTATGGAGAGGTAAGCAAGTAGGAGGAGAAATAATGTCACTGACTAAACATTGTTATAAAACAGGAAATCTTTCCCTAATGTGTATTCATTTTGCTTTCAGATTAAACATAAATTCTTTTGAGAGGAAAAACCATGTCAGTTGTTATATTTACTTTGACTAACACACTGTTACATATATAACTATATGTAAAACATTAGGACTCAGTTTAAACTTAGTGGCAATTTTCAAATCCAAATTAATTGCTCTGCCTGGAGGTTGTACGTCACCAACTAATGATAGACTGATATCTTCTGATTAATTAAGTACTCCAAAGCCAGAAGTCACATTTTTAAGAATACAAATGCATCATGCAGCCCAGAATAGATAGATCGTAAGCCAGTTTAAATGGTGGCATCTTCCTTCTCTGACTCTAAGCTAAATTCTTACATTTTCCAGGGACTGAATGCTAAGATACATACAGGTGGCACTCTTAGTGATATTCATCAGGCCTTTTCCCAGCTTCTTCCAGGAGATATTCATTGTGTTATAAAACACCTTTTTATTTTATTCACCCCTTCTTGGTGAATAGCTAATTTCCTTATTGTGAAAGATTGGTTAATAATATATCTACAGCATTATGCTCTTATGCAACTGTCTCTCTTTCTTGATTTAGAAGTAAGAGGGTGACCTCCCAATATAGCTAATTTAATCTTCAAAAATAATCTTGCAAATTGACTTGCCAGAAACTAATATTAGATGAAATCTTTGTTCTATTGAACCTGAGTGTCATTTGTGATTCTCCATAAAAGGCTTAATCTGCAATTTAAAAAAAATCTCTACTAATGTTGTCAGGTTTCATAAAATATCTATTCTATTAAAAAATTAGTGATGCTGATTCTGGTGGATTTGCAATATTTGGATAGAAAGCTTGGATCTGATTCAGATTCAGATCACCTGTTTGTCTTAAGGTTTGGTAGAGCTGTAAAAGTGTTGCAGTAGCTAATGTTGGGATAAGTCAAGAGCATAAGATTTTAAGAAAATGCTAATTCTTCTAGGAATGTGAAACATTCTTGTTTTCTATGAAAAAGAAAAGTTAGACCATTAGAAATCTTTTTCAGCAGTGCCCATTTATGGCTGCAATTTTCTTCTTACCTAAATAACTCTGCTCTTTGTTTTAAATTCCCTATTTCACCATATAGGAACAATTAATCTTCATAGCAAAACAAATAAGTGAAGATGCTGCACATTATAGGTAGTTCGACAAATTTCAGTATTAAAGCAGAAAATCAATTTGAAATAGATTTTAGAACTACATATATTTAGCTTTGTTAAATACACAAGCAAAGATGCAACAGCTATACTGAAAAGTTAAAAATTCTTTGTGCATATCTGAAACAACCCCTAAAACCATATAAAGGTGAGGATAAATAGGAAGATGATTCTCTAATGCCTAGGCTGTGCAGTGTTTGAAGTGATCTCCCACCAGAGTGAAATGCTAACACCTTACCATTTAAAATTAAAATGCATAGATCAAAGTTATAGAGGAAAATCAAGCTTTGACTGGGTCCAAAATAGATGGGACTAGCTACTTGTGACTTACCTGTGATTCTTTTTATTTACAGATAATGCTATGACTTGCATAAGGACAAAGAGTAATATTTTTTAAAATTCAAATATAATAGAGTGTATTACACTAGTGAACAGACTGTTCTGTGAACTAACCAATGACTGTATGTATGCTCTGTACATAGGCATATATTTTCTACTAGGTCAAGACTGGAGGCAAAAGACAGGTTTAGGAAACAAACAAAGTCTCTTTGAACACCACTTCACAAATTTTTGGACATGAATTCAGTTTAAAATTCAGAGCTGGATGTTAGAACTCTTCCTTCTAATGGTCCATTGCATAATACAATTAAGTACTGAACTTCATCTGAGGCCACAACAATATCTATATATATGTGTGTGTGTATGTGCATGTGTACATATTTTTATATGTCTTTCCAGAATTGACCTGGTTTACATTTTAAAGCTAAGCTCCTGCTTGAGTACTGTATTTAGTATGTTTGAAGAGTGTCATTGGACTTTTGCCTGTCACATCAAGATACATATATGCATGAAGAATACAAAAACTTATATTTATCTGAAGTGCATATATATATATTGTTTACATGTACTGTTCTTTATCATACTTCCATTTTTAATGCTGTCAATATATGATTATACAAAAACATGCAAGAAACAAGATACACGTAGTTGGTTATGTCTGCAAATAGCTGTGTCAGTACCAATTAATTGCATAAATGTATTTATTAATATCTTTGTACAAAATACAACCAGGTGGAGTCTATTTTATAGCTGCTTAGAATTACAATAATATTATTAACATTGAAGTCCTTAAAAGCTACTCAGTAAAGCCTAATTTCGGACATTATGCTTATAATAATGGATCAAACTGTCATACTGTCGTTTTTTTTCAAATTTAGTAAGTGAATTCAAAGGTGATGTTTATTTTTAAATTAACTGCCAACACTGTGTAGAATAAAGAAAATATTCTAATAAAGAAGAAATGGTAGCAGGCTTCTGTGTTGATATTACGTAGAATGTGAACAACAAATAGACACCAATTCCAAATAGGCCATAATAATTACCTATTTGAAGTGTGGTTTTTGCATCATATTAAATAAATAAACATGTTAATGGGCTAAATAACTTGTGCTCTTTTAAAAAAAAAGGTCATCTGTCACAGTGTATGCTAGCACTTTCCATTGTTTCCTATATGCCTGGCTTGAACTTGGGCTATAGTTATGTAAAACACCATATTTAATTAGCTTTTAGCAATCTCATGTTTTCCTAGTCAAAAAAAAGCCACAGTAGGAACATCAATGTTTCTCTTGACAGCATCTTTTCATAAAGTGATACAATCAAAGGAACGCAATTTGCATCCTTATAGCATGTCTATCTGAATCAGGATAGTCAGTACATTTCTCAGATATTATGAAAATTTCCACCCTACAGTTAGAAATTATTGGTTAAGAGAAAAAGCTTTCTTAGGGAACAATGTGAGTCTGAATATGAAATGAACTACAAAAGGATCCTGGGACCCCATCACTTTGCTATTGCTGCTTGTATGGTGACTCATTCCAGTGGGCTTTGTTTCTCTAGCAGGCTGCAGCTAGGTCATCTGGAGAAAGTCACACATTTTCTGTGCTTCAGCTGTTGCAGTCTGAGTCACTCAAATCCTCCAGAAGGTAGAGGTAAGAAAGGAGCTGTTCACATTTGGAAAATGAAAGGGTAGGACTAGGAGATGGAATGACGGTAAGGGTGGAACCTGAAGCACACAGAGAAAGGTGGAGCTTGCTAAAATGAACCAGGGACCAGGCTCATCAGTCAGGGGTTGAGAAGGGATTATGTAGACTTTGTTGCAAAGCAAACACAGCTGGAAATTTTTGGGTCAAGCCTTCAGGCTTAAAAATGTTACATCCAAAATTTTGTTATGCCAAAAGGAAACCAGATATATGGAGCAAGGAATTTATTGGCTGTTAGTGTTTTAAACATCTAAAAGAGTAAATGATCATATTGTAATAGAAAAATATGTTAATAATTCAACTAAAATTATATGTAAAAAACCCACTACTGTTCCTGGTTTACATTCACCTTTCCTCTAGATCTAGAGTTTGAAATTTTCTATCTTTCTGAAAAGCAGTGGGTGTCTGTAAGCAGATGATATGTCATTAATAATCTAAGACTTTCACAGGGAGGAATATGATGCTCACGGTGAGAGGCCCCTCCACTGAGCCTTGTGGGGGTCCTGCTCAGGCAGAGTTTGTGTTCTTCCTTACCCTGGATTCCTGCCTTTTGGCTGCTCCCAGCCGAGTGTGAGTGTGGCCCTGCAACCTCCCCAGGCTTAGCCACAGGGGCCCTTCTTATTTGGGCAAGGACCCCCTGGCTCTGCCAGACCCTTCCCTTCCCTTGGAGGCACCGGCAGAGCTCAGGCTCAGGCAGGGCACATGGCTCTAAGGCAGGAACCGAAACCAGCCCAGCCCTGCTCCTGCCAAGGTGAGCCCCAGCTCTGAGACCAGCACTTGCAGCTCAGGAGTGTGTCATTTCTCAGCAGGGCTGACAAACCTTATTGGTCAGGCTATGCCAGGTGCATTTCTCAAGCTCCCCTTGCACTCCATATGAATTGTAGAGATCAGAGACGAAGACCAAGGATGTTCCTTAGGGATTAAGGATTGCACATCCAGAGGTCTTTAGCCTTAGATTCCCCTCCCTGCCCCAAGTTGCTCATAAGCACATATGCACAGACTTACTGAAGGTGGAAATTTTTACATTCATTTACCCAGTCACTTGGTAAGAAATGTAGGTGCAAAATTACACCCCACTTACCACAAAATTATTCATTCTGCACAGGAAATTCATAATAATATGCTAATTCTTCATACTCTACAGCTTCAAAATGTACCCAATCTTCATTTTCTTGAGAGCTTATTAACATAATATAACTACACATCAACATAAACATAGTCCTACCATTAAGCTCAGAAGAAATGTGCACAAAAGGAAAAATAATACAATAATTAGGGAAGAAAATAAGGGAGGAAGAAGTTTGACTAAGATCATCAAAACATCTTCAAGAGGCAGGAAGAAACCTAAAGCTTTTTCAGAAACCAGCAAAAAAATCCAGCATAACTACTAGTCCTTTGAACTATCAACTAATGAACAAAGGAATCAAAGCAAGGCAAAATGAAAAGTAGCTTTCTACACTCATATTTGCTGTAAAGGGCAATGAGGAAATTTCTTGACTCAAATATAATTTTTGTAAGGATTTAATGAGTGGACTTAACAAAGGCTGATGCCTCTAAGAAAGATGTTATTGGGCAACTAAAAAAAAAAAAAATCCAAGGCAGTAAATCACTGGGACCAGATGGTGCTGATGAAAGAATTCTGTAGGAACTGAAGTGTGAAATAGCAGAGGTAGCCATGAAGATATGCAATAGGTCCTTAATAAACCACACACTGTTCCCAAAGATTGGGAAGTTGTTAGGTTAGAAATAAAATAAAAAAGCCATATATGACCCTTGGCTTTACAGACCAGTAGGTCTCATATTTGCTCCAAGGAAACTGGTTACAAATTTAATTAAAGACAGCATTTGTGCAATTATGGCCCAATAGGGTCTGGCTTCTGTGAGGGCAAACCTTTCAAACCTCCCAGAAGTTTTAAATGATAGTGGAAAAAAGATTGGTGCTCCTTAACTGACCAGAGTAATAACGTTTTATAGGTTCAGCACATTGCCAAACATGTGAGGATCACAGTATACAATCTAATAGATAAAAGTGCAAAAAAGGTACTTCATTTTACCTCCCCAGAGTTATAGTGTCAGGAGAGGCAACTGGGTGCTTCTGGAGTGCTGTAATTACCATCTAAAATGAAGATTATCTCACTTGCATCTCACTTGCCTGCTCCTTAACACTGTAATTTCTGGAGAAAGTATTCTCTGACAACCTTTCCAGAGTTATAGAAGTAAATTGACTATTGACTTCTCACTGATACATTTTTTAAACTTGCTTTTACAGCAACTGTAAGGGAGATGGTAATGAAAATTTAACTTTGAATAATCAGACATCTACTTGGAAAGGCTGAAAAATGTTGCTTTAGGGGAACTAATATCAGTTTTTGTTATGGTTTTTTTTTCATTGCCAGAATTCTCATTTTCTACCTCACAGCTTGAAAGAACGTAACTGCTAGAGGCTCTGAGGTAGCAAGAATTCATCATTAACCTTCTCATCACTTCATCTTTCTTCTATTCTTCATTCCTAATTAGAACTGTGCAGAGATAGACAATTCCATTTTATCAAAGAATGTATATTGTGAAATTATGTTATGAAACAAAAAACGTAACCAAATAACCATTTCTTTTGGGGGAAAGAAAACAGAGCCCTATTAAAAGAGTGGAAAATGTGGGTTGTCTAAAATGTTTGCATCCTAGAGATGCCAGAATCCATATTTCTGGGTTCAATCCACGTGCTTCAAAACTAGACAATATGGAAAAATTGCTTGTGTTACAATACTAGGGTGCTGTGGGATATCAGCCCTGTGGCAATCAAAGTGTCTGGCAGCTGCATAAACCAAGTTATCTCCCTCAGCAAATCTATCTCTGAAATTTCACCAGTGCACACTGGAACACCACACAGATACATTAGCACAAATGCCAAAGCAATATATTCAAAGTTATATTGAATTCACTTCTAGGTCTTGCTTGTTCAGCACAAGAGCATGGCTCTAGGCACCATGCAGAGCCACACCTACAGAATTGCACTCCTAGGAAGCCAAAGCTGCTGATGGACTGTGCATGTAAATTTCCAGGAGCCTTAGCATGCCATATATTTAGGACTGATTTACAAAACTTACAAGGTTTACATCAGATTATTTTCTTATACAATTCTGAAAATTCAAAAAAAAAAATACTGTGCCTGGGATGATATGACATCAAATTAGTATGTACCTGATGCTTTGGTTCAACCTGTTTCTATACCGCAAAGTCCTCATTGGACTTCCATCTCCTTGCTTCTCTATCACTTTTCTTTTCAAATAAATACTATATCATAGATGGTGGAATTCTATTTTATACACCCTATAGTGCACTGAGTTCTTGTTCAGGCAATGCTTTGATATAGATGTTGAATAGCAGTAACAAAGATTTAATGCAAAATACAATTATGTCAGAAGAAACTTGGGTACTTACTGGAAAAAGGATTTTATATTTGCTTGTTGTATGACAGGTTCATTTTTTCAGTCTTGTAAAATAGTTATCTGGTTCAAATGGTCAATATGTTTTCACATTAATATTAGCCTCCCTTGTAAACCAGTAGTACTTTTATAAATGTTTATTTTTGATATACTGAATGTTATAGCTTCAAAACAAATTCTTTTTCAGCATGGTATAAACAGAACAGGGGAGTTAGTTATGAAAGCTGTTGAGTTTCACAATAATAACATATCTGTCTTCGTATCACTTTTCTACTGTACAATACTCTTTTGTAATGCAAATACCATAGTAATGTAAGCATAATGCTAAGCTTAATTGCCTTACAAAATCTTTATCCATTTCTCAACATGCATTTTAGTCATTCAGCTATTCATTAACAGATAGTTTGCTATGTGGAGATGATATTTTTAATATGTAAGGCAATTTATAGAGTATGAGTGCTTACACTACAGAGCTGTTATACAGGTCATCGACCTGTAAGGAAATTAATGAAGAAAGCATCTTAACTTAAGACTGCCAGGGAAAAAAATGAGACATGCCAGCAATGCAAATACATAACATTTATCTATGTAAATCTCTTCTATATACATGAAATCCCAGAAAAAAATCAATAAATTAGACTCCTTTTTCTTTTTTCCAGCAATCACTCTGGAAATTATTAACCAAATCAGGAAAGCAAGAAAATAATCTTCAAGAAGTATTCATTATTATTTAGGGTAATATTCGAAAATTAAGATCTACCAGTCATGAACCTTCTAAAACACGGATAGATGGCTCATAGATTCAAGTGTAATTAGAATCAGTATCAGTTCTTGGTTCTGAGGTCATCCTAATTATGTCTTAATACTAAGACAGGTGCAGGACCTTGGACTTACTGAACTTCATAAGGTTCATATAGGCCTACTCCTCCGGGCTGAAAAGGCCCCTCTGGATCCTTCCTTCAAGTGAATCAACTGCACGGCTCAGCTTGGTGTTGTCTGCAAACCTGCTGAGGGTCCACTCAATCCCAGTGTCTGTTAATAAATATATTAATTATTACTGGTTCCAGTATAGACCTCTGAGATACACCACTTGTTAGTAATCTCCTAATGGACAAAGTGCTGTGTAGAACCTTCCCACTGCCACACGCTGCTACAGTGCCATTGACTGCAAATCTTTAGAAACTGCCATCTGTTCAATTCCTTATCCATTTTATATTTTATTCCATCCATCAAACTCATATCTCTCCTGTTTAGAGACAAGAATGTTGTGTGGGAACACTTCAAAGGCCT
This sequence comes from Hypocryptadius cinnamomeus, assembly GCA_013400635.1. Lineage (NCBI taxonomy): Eukaryota > Metazoa > Chordata > Aves > Passeriformes > Zosteropidae > Hypocryptadius > Hypocryptadius cinnamomeus. The sequence goes on from VYZP01006592.1 coordinate 9,998, forward strand.
CACAGAAGTCAAAGTAAATGGCATCCATAGCCCTTCCCTCATCCACCAATGTGGTCAGTCCGACTGATTTTACCAGATTACTCAGGCACAATTTTCCCTTTGTGAAAACATTCTTGGTGTTTCTAATCACCTCTCTGGCATCCACATGCCTGGACATAGACACCACAAGAATCTGTTCCATGATATTACTGGAGACAAAAACAAAGCTGTTTGGACAGTAGCTCCCATGAACTTACTTTTTATATAGATTACAAATTTTGGACATATGAATTAGTATACCTTTCGAATTTTTGAAATGCTAAGCTTAATATGCATAATGCTATGCTTAATATACATAAATGCTACTAGTATTTTATTAAACACTTTTTGGCACAGGTATTGTGGGAAGTATACTGTATACTTTTTTTACAAGCATACTTTAGATTTCAGAAGAGTCCACTAGCATGTACTGGCTATTTCAATGATTGATACTGTGATCTGTTTCTTGACACTAAATTAATCTGCTTTCTGCTTTTAATTTGTGTTAGTTTCATGCATTTGAAATAATATTTGATTCTGTAGGACATCTGTAGAGTGTATAATGACATTTTTATTTTCCAGGTTTCTCTAGTGTTTTAAATAGTTGTAAATATGTTATAATGAAATTCATTGAACTACTTTATAAAGTCAGTTAGTTAACCCCTTTAAAGTTCTGAAATAGGGTTTCCAAAACTTGTGTCATTCTTCTAGCTCTTTTCAAAATCCTGAAATATTTTTTCTATATACTTTAGAGGAGTGGAAGTAAGGAGCAAGGAAGCAAGGATTAACAGATTATACATTGAAAACCTTGCACCAACTGAAAATCAGTATCTGCAGATGTATGAAGTATTCTTGAACATCTCTAATCATTCTCAGTCTTTGTAATCTCTGTATTCATACCTAGTATCACCATAGAGTTGTGCAGCATTCACTTTCAAATTGTATGATAAATGAAGCTGTTTAAAATTTCTGCTTTTGCAAAATAATTTGCTTTTGTAATCCTCTCCTTGTAAGTGTAATGCAAATGCTACATTTCCACCTGTGTGATTCAAGCCATTTAGCTTGTCCTGTAGAACTGACTTATTCCATTTCAATGATTCTAGTTCTTCAGAGTGCAAGACTATTCATAGTAATCTACTCAGCTTTATTAAAAATCAACAGCATTATGGATCTTAGAATTGTTAGGAATAAGTTACTCGAACCTGTAGATCTAACAAAAAATATTTTTCTATTTAGAATTTGCCTAAATATTTCTGAAACAGAAAATATAGCTGTTTCATTGAAACCATGAATTTGTCATCAAACTCTCCTGCAGGTGCAGTAGAAAAACATTTGTTGGTATCTTATGCCACCTTCCCATTCCCTTATTAATCTTCTGCAACCCTTATTTGAAGAAAATTGAAAACAACAAAAGTCTGCAACACAACAGCATCGCACTTTTCCATGTTTAAAGTAGCATTTTCTTCCTGTATTCACTTATGAATTGTCTTTTACATTCCTGGTTGAATGCTTAAATTCATTTCTTTCATTGGCACAGTCACCTCTACTTGTGATCTATATAAATATAACCAAAGCCAGTGGAGAAGTGGACAACACCTACATGCGGTAGATTCCTTGTCTGCCGTTGGCTCCATCAGCAGACCTCATGAAGACTTGTCAATATGATGAGAACCCAAGTACATAGAAATTCAGGGCTGTTACAAAGGAAAGATGAATTGTGTGGTAGCTTTCTTGTCACTGCTGTTGATACTGTCACTTAAAAAGAAATACTGAAACTTCACAGACCCGTGGTTGTAAGAAAAGGCAAGAAAAACAAAAGGGACAGAATACTGTATAGAAGACTCCAGGAATGTTAATCCTAAAATTTAGGATTACATTTTTACCATGTGTTCTCCTTGTTAGGCTGGGGATTGGTTTTTTTAGTTATGTTAAATTCAAAACTTTAAGAGACCGTTGAAAGCAAGCAGATTATCACCCACTGTTTCCAGAAGGCATACCTACATAAAATCTTCTGGCAGCTTTGTAAGCAGGAAGAAACTGATCACGATTGGCCATTTCAGCACTGAATTCATGCATATTTCCCTCAATA
>VYZP01006594.1:0-14789 GCA_013400635.1 Hypocryptadius cinnamomeus
TACACTTTCTTATTAAATACTGAATTAATTTAAATAAATATTGAATTTATCAAATTTTCAACCCATTATTAAATATCAGAAAGGGCCAAAATAAAGGTTTTCCAGATAGAGAATTCATTTTTCCATTAATTGTTTACTGTCAATAAAATATCACTAGAAAACTTCTGACTGTGTCTTGTAATTTGGTGAGCTAATGAAGGCAGTCTAGTATTCTCAGAATTTACAGACTAAACTACCCTATGTGTTTCTGATTCAAGGTAAACCATTACTATCTCCAGCTGTGTACATCTACCTTTATACTGAGAATTGTGCCTCCTTTCCCATCCTACATCCCAGTCTACTTTTGTTACTACTACTTTACTAGTTCTACACAAAATTATTTAGGTAAAAGATAGACGGAGAAAGCAGTCATCTGAACTGGGAGAGGGAAATATCCACTTGGAAGGAGAAAATAGAAAAGACCAGCATATATGGAGTAGTTAATGAAATTAGATGTGCTAATCCATCTGACTGTGCCCCAAACCTCAAGAAGTGCTGTGTGTTTTTTCAAAGACCAGACATAAAGTATTGAATCAGAAAGGTATATTTAGATATTATGGTCCAGATTACAACTGCTAATTAGAGGCATTCAAAAATAAACCCCCAGAGCTGTACTTTAACTTAGTTTCAAGATTGCTATTCCAAAATAAATTATAATTTGTTCCTTGCTGTATTTGCTATTGTAAGTGTCTCACTTTAGTGAGAAAGTTTTCGGTAGGAAAAAAAAATCCTCCAAATCCCACAAGAAAGGAATTTCAAGCAATGAGATATTGCTCTGTGAGAGAAAAATGTATTGAGGTTAGGCTCAGTGAATTAATGTAGTATCAGAGTGACAGGTGTTTAGGAAATACTTAAAGACAGCAGAAGTAAATGACAGCTGTGAATGTTGCAGAGAGCAGACTCTGAGCCTGTTAGCATTTTCCAGAATTAAAGGTGCAATATATCTCCAAAGCACACCACAAAGTGCCAAGGGGGAGGGTCATCACAGCCTAGTATTGTCACAATATGTCTGATTACACAGCACCTCTCTTGGGGATGAGACCGGTGACTTTGAGCCCACCCAGGATTTAGTAACACCAGCAACTCCAGTGTTGAAAGGAGAACTGAGCCAGCCCGTGCCAGCCTTTTATCATCATGCTCCTACAAAAGGAAATTTATTACCCTGCACAGTTTGTGTGCCAGGGCAAAGGATGGGACAGCACATGGCCATGGACTGAGACCTTTCCTTGGACTCCAGGGAAGCTACCACACTGAACACCAAGAAAGCACATGTCTCACAGCCGGGACAAAAGTGGGATCTAAGAAAGGTAGCAGAGATGAAAGCTCCCTTTGGGAAATCTATATTGACAGGCAAATATATGCCCCTTCTCAACGTGTATTTGACCATAGCCATGCATATTTTGTGGTGAACAGAAATGTAGGGAATTATTCATTTATTACAAATGAGTGCCCTCCAACTATTATAAAAACTGTTACATTGGTTTCATAGTTGAATCCTTGGAAGCCCTGTCTTGCACAGGAACTGAGGAACAAGCAAAGAAGCTTCTTTAATTTTTCATCTAATTCAAATATTTTGTTTAGAATGCATCTTTTTCATGCAGGGGAATGAAGGCTGTCAGATGGCTTTTAAATGTGGTTACTAGAAACACAAATGTAAATGAAATTTTTAAGAAAATCTACCTTCCACCATTAATGAAGCCATCAAAAAGTGCAACACTGCACACAGAAATAGGTCTCATTATGCAAATGTATTGCAGAGTATCTTAATAGATGGGAACCCCTCTGTCTCAGTCTCTGTAATTATAATGTACTGTATAAAATTAAAATTAATGTAATTAAAACAGTCTCATCACCAAGTTCAATTATGTCACTCAAATGTTGCCTCTAGACACATCAGAACTGGCACATCAGTATTATGGAGAAGATAATCCTATACTCCTTTCAATTAATAAACAGCTGGGACCAAAAGAGGGTTAAAGGGTAAAATAGCAACGTTAAAACTCTTTCCTTGAAATAAAAAAAAGAAAGGTGCTTTATCTCTTAAGAGAAACTTGCAACATCCCAAACATCTCTGTTTTAATGAATATATACAATAACTAGCAGATTAAACTTCTGATAAGGCAAAACCCAACAGTTTAATCCTCTAATGTAATTCTGTATCCATAATAAAGGATAATAGCCCTGTGAATAGGAATGCCAGCAAAACCTACTCCTCTATGATCCACTGGTGGATGAACCTCAGTGTCATCAGTTTTACACCACTGCCATTCTCAGATCTCCCCCACATCCCATGCCTGCCTCACTCCCTGGCTGGGCAAAAAGCCCACATAGCCCAGGAGCATAGGGCCCTGCCAGCCACCTCCTCTCTCCTGCAAGATCACCCAGCAGAAACCACAGGTGATTAGGACACACACAGATACACTGACCATTGTCGATGGCAATGCTAAATGGGTGATCCTGGTTTTTAAAAAAAATCTTGATGATATTTTCACATAATTCTTGAAGTAGTTACTCTATGTCAGCATTGGTAATGTTGTCTTTGAGGCTGTCTAAAAAAGTTTCTGGGATGGGAATGTGATGCTATAAGAATACCCAAGGTTTTCCAGAAACAATGCTGATCTTGAAGGTCCCAATACAAGTGCTCAACCTGAAAGTGTCTTTCAAACAAGATGAAAGTTATGTACTAAACTCTCAGGAATCATGAAAGACTGATCCTATTAGCCCCTTGATCTTTGTCAGTTTACACAGATCCTATACTTATGTTACAGTGATAACCTTTAACATTTCTACTGTCCCTTACATATTCAAACCATTTTGCAGCTTTTTCCTTGGCAAGTGTGGGGCAATAATTTTGCTTTCTGTCCACCTTTGAGGCTTCTGTGTAATACCTTCTATCCACAAGATAACTGGAAATGGATTAGTAGGATAAGGCTGAACCTTATCAACAAGAAAACAATATTTCAGTTCAGCAGTGCTGCCCTCTTGTCATGAAAAGATGAATTCATTCTGGAGTGTGAAATGGAACAATTTCACAGGAGAACTCATTGTTTCACAGCTATTATGCCTCATGTTTTATATCTGAAAAGTACCTTAAATTACTAATATAGCCTAGCAATAATAAAGTCCCTGGCTTTCAAAGAGCAGTAGAAATTCGACATATGGAGTGTCTAGTCTCCTCTTTCTTATGAATACATATGCATTTCCATGGGTTTGGGTTTTGTTGTTGTTGTTGTTGTGAGGTGCTTTCTTTTCCTTAGGGGAGCAGGGAGAAGGGAGGAAAAGAACTCCAGGCTACAGGATATTTATACGGCTTAGTTGGTTTTGAATGACTAAACCTAAAGAATTTCACCACATAAATTTAAGAAATTAAGTCAGGCAATGTCAGATACATTAACAGTTATTTTGCAGAAAAGGATAAGTGAGGCACCAGATGGCACAGACTTATCTCTATAGAGTTGTGGGGTGGGAGCTGAGGAACCATCAACCAGCGTAACCTCAGCCCAGGAATGGACAGCCAAACCAGCTGAAAGATTCATGAAGAGGACAATGACAAAGAGCAATGCAGATGGGTTTGTCAGAGATAAAACATGTCACATCAGTTTTCCCAGTAACCTGGTAAGATTTCCCAGGAACATATTTAAGTAGCCAGTCTCCTCTCTTTCCCAAGATTAGTAATATTTTGACATTTCTCACTTGACATTCCTACCTACAGGGAAGCCTGGGCTGGACAAAAATATTACAGAAAAACTATTATAGATTGCAAAACTCTATAATAGTTTTATAATAGTTTTATAATAGCCAGAGGAGAAATGTCATCAGTTCATTATCAAAATGGAAAGATATTCTGCAGTTTTGCAGGGTTTTTATTTTGGCTTTAATTAATATATTTGTTTTAATTCTTACATATATAAAACACCTGAAGTGTAGAAGAGAGATTATTCTCACTAATTCAGTACATGATATCACTCCAGAACACACCACTACTATGATAGAGAGCAGCATTAAAATTCAATATCATCCTCATATATAGGGAAACAGGTTGAAAAAAGTAATACAGTTGAGCATGAAGGGTATACACACAGAGACAAGAATAATAAATTGCATGACCCAGGATCAGGAATGATTGCCTAGACAGCAGTTCTATGGAAAAGATATGCAGTTTATAATGGATTGCAAGGGAAGCATGAGTCAACATTGTCACTCATTGCAAAAAGACAAGCATCTGTACTAGAACAAGCCCACAAAGGTACAGCCTGGCAAACACTGAATTTGGTTGTTGTAAAGCACATGTTACTGCATTTGTGAACTGTACTTTTAGCCTCTATGAATTCCTGTAAAAAATTATATTTTTTGCCTTTTGAATCACAGCACATAAAATAAAAGTAATACATACATGCAAAACATGGATTGTTTTCTGGCTCATGCTGCATTAATGAATTTATTCACAAAATATCATTTAAAAATACTAAAGATGATGTGTTGAAAATGCTAAAATATTCCCCTGTTGACTTCCAGTGTTGATTAAATTTACATAGGTGGATATTTTAAGAATTCATTTTCTTGATATAGTTTATACAGAATTCATTGAGAGACCAGGAAATAAGATGAAAGCAATAATTTTAATTTTCCCCTCCCAGCCTTGTTAGGAGTAATTTCTCAAAGTATTATTGCACTTTGATTAGCAATTTGTAAAATATATATTCGTTCATAAGGCTAATTAGAATTCCTGTTATTTTTTCCTGATAATAAGAAACATGTGAAAAAATGCATGTCATGCATTTTGTGCATCACTCTGTACAGAGATTCCTTGACAAGCATGTGAAATTCTTCTTTCATTTTTGCATTCGTTGTCTTAGGAAAAAAAGGAGAAATAAGTACCTCCTGCTTGGGAATAACACAGTGTCTTTACTGAAAAATACGTCCATAAAAGACAGAATACTTTAAGTTCTTGACAGTAGTTACTCAGTAGTTACTCAGCTCACTATTTTAAATGCTAGATCCAATCCCCACTACAGCACACATGGTTTATGGACATTCTGATTGTCAGTACAGCAAAACACTGTCAGTAATAGAGGCTTAAAATTTTTGATAGTAAGTAAAATATATTTCTTCTACAACCCTGATCATTCATCATCATAGTCTACACATATGAATCCTGTGAACTGCATAGAACAGAAGGCCAGAGTGTGAAACTTGAGAAACATCAGACCATTATCATTATGCTTAATGTGTATTTATTCCTATTTTCCACTGAGTGGAGACAGGTGAGTTGAGAACTGGCTGGATGGCAGATCCCACAGGATTCTGATCAGCGGCACAGGATCTTGTTGGAAACCTGTAACTAGTGGGGTCCCCCAGGGTTCAATACTGGGCACAGTATTGTTTAACTTCTCCATCAATGACTTGGATGAAGGGGCAGATGCCTCCTCAGTGAGTTCACTGATGGCACAAAGCTGGGAGGAGCAGCCAATACCCCAGAGTGCTGTGCAGCCCTTCAGAGAGGCCTTGGCAGGCTGGAGAGAGGGGCAGAGAACAACCATCTGAAATTTAAGGGCAAGTGCAGGGTCCTGCAGCTGGGGAGGAATAACCCCAGGCTCCAGCACAGGCTGGGGGCCAACCTGCTGGGGAGCAGCTCTGTGGAGAGGCACCTGGGGGTCCTGGTGGACAGCAAGCTGTCCATTAACCTTGTGGCCAAGAAAGCCAATGATGTTCTGGAGCTCATTAGAAAGAGCATTGCCAGCAGGTCAAGGGAGGTGATCCTTCCCTCCTACTCAGCCATGGTGAGGCCACATCTGGAACAGGTCCTGAAGAAGGGCAACAATGATTAAGGTACTGGAGAATCTCTATTACAAGGAAGACTGAGGGAGCTGGGCCTGTTCAGACTAAAAAAACAAGTGAGAGGGCATCTCAACAATATCTGTAAGTATTTGAATGTTCAGTATCAAGAAGATGGAGCTAGGCTGTTTTCAGTGGTGCCAAGAAATAGGACAAGAGGCAATGAGCAGAAACTGATGCACAAGAAATTCCACCTGAGTGGAATTTACTGTGTGGGTGACCACACACTGGAACAGATTGCCCAGAGAGGCTGTGGAGTCTCCCTCGCTGGAGATATTCAAGAACCATCTGGACACAAACCTATGCTTTGTGCTCTGGGATGACCCTGCTTGAGCAGTGAAGTTGGAGCAGATGAGCTACTGGTCCCTTCCATTCTGTGATTTAATTTATGTGGTAGACACAGTACTTAGGAGCAATAAATCACACTGGAAGTTGTTATTTTTGAAAATGTATGAAAAGAAGGAACTGAAGTGGAAAACATCTCCCAGAATATGAACAAATCTGCTGGCAGAATGCAGTCACTAAAGCAATACTCAGAAATTCTGCTTGTCTATGAAGTGCACCTATTACAATAGAGCAACAATGGCTCAAAAATATGCATTAGTTCACTATGTGACTTTTCTTTAGATCAAATTATGCCTGTGCTTGTTGAGGATGAAAGATGCAGAAACAAAACACAAAGAAAATCCCCTCTTTGCCCAGAGGCTTACATTCCCAGAGGTGCCATAAAAGAAAAATCAACAACATTAGCCAACTTTTTTTATTGAATAGAAAGAAAGATGATGTCTGCTTCCGTAGTATGCTGACCTTGTGATCCCAGACCAATTGCAGAACAAGTCACAAGAACTCATGGAGTCCTTTTACTACTGGAGTAAAACTTATGCATCAAAGTGGTCATGGACATAAAAAGACACATAGAAACATAACATAAAAAGGGTTAAGCAAAAGTACTCCATGTGTGTTAACACCTTCATATGAGTGGGTCCAGAACAGAAAAGCAACTCTGAGCCCTCATGGCAATACCTTTTGTCTCACCACCTATGCTGGAACCTCCTGAAGCTGCAACAGTGTGAGCCAAACCCACGTCATGCCCAAGGGATGATGAAAACACCTGCTGTAAGAAGCTATGTGAGAAAGAGACCTCAAATGGAACTTGATAAACAGCCTGACCCTGGCATCTCAAGCTACCCAGCTCACAATCAGAGAGTCACAAGAGCACACTGGTAACAGCGCACACATGGCAGACATATGTGTTGATACCAAGGGAGAGCAAAGTGCAGAGCAGCTTCCTCCAACAAGGGTAAAGGGAGACATCTTACTTAGGAATTAGGTTCTCTTTTTCTTCTATCAGGAAGGAATAAGCTGCTCGTTTCTGACAGTAGGCATAGACCAGAGAGGCTTAATTAGCTGAGTGCATTCTCAGCCTCTGGGCATGTATTGTCAGGAAGTGGAAGCAGCAGAGAAGCATCCTCCTCTTCTTTTTATGTGGGCAATGGTGATACAAGGCTACAGAGGTACCTTTATGCAGGTTCCACTCCTGAAGCTGCATGCCTGTATGATTTGCATCTTTTGATACTCTAAGAAGAATCACAACTACTTCATACACCATATATGCAAAGTGTGAGTCACTCGTCTCCACATCTCTCCAACATGCCAGATGCAATTTCTTAGCGATAAAAGAGCAGAGCAACTTCGCTGTGGCCATCAAGCAGAAAGCTATATCATATTCCCCTATGTTCCCTTGAAGTATCTGTTGCAGTTTTAAAAGGTTCTTGATTCAGTTTCCCCAAGCAGAAAAAAATGGTCATGAAATAGTCATGAGTAATTTGCTCAAGAGAAACTGAAAGGCTTGGTGATCACACCCAAGAAAGTGTAGAGAGTCCAAGCAAAACAAAACAGATCCAGTCCAATCACCAGTTATCAAATACATAACTCTTTCATAAACTAAATATGATCCACCTTAAAACAAATTTGACTTTCAGCCCTACAAGCAGTAGTGGAAGGTTGCACTGAAATATCACTTTGTATGGTTTCATGAGTCCACGTCTGTAAGTCAATATGCAGCTGCATATGCAAAAGCCCTAAGGAAATATCAAAAGGGCTTCCCTTTTTGTAGCTGCCTTTCCAAGGACATTTCACAGAGGCAGAAAATGTGCATGTTAGTTAGCAAAGGCTACCTTTCAATACTGCTTTCCAATTCACTAACTTCTCTTCCCTTGTGTCTAGATAATTACCTTCTAGTTGTATCCCTGGAGTGGTGCCTAAGGCGTAAATGAGGACAGAGACAACTGAAAAAATCACTGAGGTTAATTCCCCTTGGTGTCCTGAGAACAGAGACCACATACCAGCTTAATTCAAATGGCTAGAGGAGAAAAAAGAGAATATAAAGATTGAATTGTTATTCTTTCTAGTGATTGAATGGTAGAGGAGTAATTTATCAACATAGCTTTTATGCNTAGAGGAGTAATTTATCAACATAGCTTTTATGCAAAAAATTTTTAAGAAAGTAAACTACAAAATAACTCCATAAGCAAACTTCATATTTTTTTATTTCTAAGCACCTGAATATTTTTAAATATTTTTAGCAATATAACCTCATCATAAAATATTATGCCCTCACTAAAGTATGATATGCAACAATTTTCCCACAAAACACATTTTTTCAGAGATGAAGGGGATAAAAAATTCATGTCAGGTTATTATTTTGTTGCTGTTATAAGAATGATTTGCTATGATACATTCTGCCTTGAGTCACCAGTACACTGGTGGAGTCAATTCATTCCCTAGCCTTACACTTGCCAAGAAATGCATGCTCAGATCTATTTAATCGTAGTAAAAGGACTTTACTGACAAAATTATGGCTGCTTTCTCTCTGAATGAAGCCCTAGCACAAGGATTATACTGTACTGCACTAGGGATGGAGTAGGAAGATCTTGTATGAAATTTCCGCCCCGCAGAAATAATTGATACTTTTGCTACTGACCTCACTGCAATACAATTTTACTAGAAGCATCTTCATGCTATTTCTACTCTTTGCCTAATTAAGATATTCAGAAAAATAATAGGGATCTTGTGACAAACCAAGTATTTTACTAAGGACTTTGACATCAGGGGACCTGAAGATCATTTAATTTTTCTGAAGAGGTAGACTGTGCTGCACTAGATTCTTTATCAGAGGTAATTATTAATAATTGAGATGTAACTTCAACAATTTCCACGAAACTCATTTAGTCACATGGGTTAGCATTCTTACCACCAATCTGCCACTACTTAAGATGCCTCTTAATGGCTATTATATAACCTCTCTGGAACAATTCCCTCAATATTTGTGTTTATATATTGTCCTCCAGATGACAGCAAAGGTCAACTCCCTATCATCTCATTAAAGGTGTGTTTAATTTAGCCTCTTTCCCCTACACAGCTGAAAAAGCCCTGATAAATCAGCTCTATAGCAAGAATAAACACACTGCTTCACTTAATTAAAAATTAAATTCCTCTTCAGGGATCATTACAGTAGTGAGCTGCTACATGCCTTTGTTAAATAGGTGTTTCTTCGAGGACACAACCAGAGTTATACCATTGGGAACTCTGTATCACTATAAGCAGGAATTTGTTCAGACATTCAGTTAAAGCACTACACGTGTTCATCTTTTAGAAAGATATGGGTATAGAAAAGCTAAGGGTTCTTTGAAGAATCAGAAGAATTGCACAAATAAATTTCATTCATCTTTGCACCTATTACATTAATGAATAATGTAATTTTAGTATTTGGAAGAAAAAACAAAAAACATTGCTTTGCATATTGGCCAACAAAACTTTGTAATAAAAGATAACTTAGAGGACATGGGCAACAGGCCTGTGCCTGTGAAGGTCAGGGAATAATGCTGTGACTACCCACAGTTGTTGCAAAGAAGCTGACTTTATCACAATACAAAGGGGACTGGAAGGCAGTCTTTGTTTTAGAGAAACAGCTACCAAGAGCTAAGTTGGTCAACTGGTGTAAGGGTTTCTCCCTGAGTTATTAAAAGAGTGCAAATATCTCCCTTTCTCAGCCAGACCAGCATGCTGGTACAACACTTATTCAACACAGAGTATAAATCCAGACAAATAGCAAAAGTATTCAGAAGAGAGCAATGGGCTTGAGCTGGCTTCCAGCCATGTATTCCTTCCCAGTAACTGGGGATGCCCAGTACAGCTGTTATATTTTGCTAGGTGTGGCTTAGATTTGTATTGTGTTTTCAGTCTATTTTGTATCACTTCAGAAATCTCATGTGATTTCACCTATTTTCAAATAAGTAAATTTTAAATACAATTTGAAATACATTGCACTGTCTACATATGGAATATCTAAAAAAACTGGTAGGAAGAGTGTTGGACTGTGACAACAGTGCATACTTTCTTAAGGAAGTGCTTTCAGTCCTCTAAAGCTTCAAACAGAAATAGTCAAACTAATCAGAAATGCGGAGGCAATAACATTGTCTAAGAAAACATTGGTAAAAACCTAATGAAAGTACTTTCTTCTCAGTTTTCCCATACAATCAAGAGCAAGCAGACAAAACAAATTAGCGGTAGCTTGCATGCTGAACGTTCATATTCAATTTGGTAGGAACATGTTCCTGGTCTGTTTGCAAGCCCCATGTACTTTTGGCACACGGGCTGTGTGAATTCAGGACTCTGATCTGCCCACATTCCCAGAAAACCAACACCCAGCTAAAGACCTCTGTAACTTCCACATAAAAGTAATAGTGTACTGCTGAATGCAGGTGTATCTGTTCTGTCTTCCTACTCATTGGCATTAAAACTTCGCACAACACAAGAAAAGTACTGTCAAGAAGCCATCCTTGATCTTTCACTGACCTGCACATCTGTACTTTTCAGCTCAGAAGAAAACAACTCTTCACTCAGATTCTCTTCCATTTCAGTGAGTTGACAGCCACAGCAGTCAGCCAAATCACACTGATAGTATGTAGTATGGTAGGGCTACAGTAAATGCAGTTTCCTGCTAAAGAGGAGGGTCAACATTTCCCCTAGAGAGAGTTCCAGGTGCATTACAGTGGTTTTTTCGCCTTTTAGAATCACAGATTAGAATAGCTCAGTCTGAGGTCTTGCACTCTGGGTCTAAAAGCAGACATTCAAGTGGGAGCAGACACTTTAGATGGAGCATTTAGGGCTCACCTTTGCTTAGTAATATATTCCCATGATCCATAAATGCAAAAGTGATCTTCTCTGTGACATAATTGTTAACATGGGGACTCTTATTTATTTTCTCAGCTACAATGCATGTAAAGCAAATAGACCATAGCAATACCATTACACACACTCCTGCACTCACTTTAGAGACAATCAATATCCATTATCAAATTCTCAGCAGGAGAGAAAAGCTGTGAAATTGCCCATAAAATAAATTTACAAAGTCATCCCAATATCTTCTATGTTCTGTTTGAAAAATGATACATAAATAATTGTTTCAAAGGTACTTTCACTTCATTATCATAGCAGAGCCTATTCATGCCAGTAGTGATGATGACTACACCATCCTCTGTTTCACAGAAATGAGTAAAATAAGTTGGATTCTTGTTTCAGTGAAGGGCCTTGTTTTGTAATTGGTTCTGTCCTTTGGATCAGGGTCATTCTTTTTTACTTGCTTCTCAAGCTCTGACATAGACCATAACAGTATCTTTTATTCAAATAAAGGTCATGTTTGCTGTGTCACCCAAATACTGAAACTCTTGATCTACTTTAAAAGACCAGGAAAACAGTTTCAGCCCTGGAGGAACTCTTTTTTGGTAGCTTTACATTTTCTTTTAGGAAGGTAGCCCATAGCGGGTTTTTAAGCATTCATGCAGATCTTGTCTTTGTCTCTTGTGGAAGACCCACAAAGTAGAATGATGGTTTTCTTACAACCCTTGAAACATCCCAGGCTCTTGTGTGAGTTTCTCCTCTCTCCTTGAGAAAGAGACACAAAAATATACCTTTCTATTTTGTGATACAAGTGATGATAACTAGGCTTCCAAGGGACTGGTGGATCAACATGCAGATGATGCATATGTGCTGAATCAACTTTGGAGACACAGGAGACAAGGAAAGGTAAATTTGCATTTTTAATATATATGTATATAGTTTAAATGCCACAAGTGCCCAGAGATACTTGGCATAGTTTTCTGACCCATTTGGCATTTGCTGTTATTCACATACAGGTGACAGGACAGAGCTCAGCATTAGTCCTTTGTCAGACTTTATCCTATGGTCAAAAAAATCAGTAGATCTGATTCCTGGCAGCTGAAGTGCATTCCAGTCTAAGAGCCAGCACAATATATTTCAGACAACAAAAGTAACACTGCTGTAAGCTGGTTCATATACAGTTTTCTGCTTCTCAGAGTGGAGGATTTGGCTCTCCATGTATTTTGCCAGTAGTCACCATTCATTTTAGTGGAAACATGCCACAATGAGCATGTTTCAAGACTTCAATGCATTGCAGCCTTTCCTATCTATTGCTTTCTAAGGTGACTATGTGTGTCACACCTAGGCATCATTTAATACCGTGTACTCTGTGCTTGTCCACAGCAAATACAAAGGCACCTGTTATCTTACAATGAGTTACCAATTTAAAAGTGTCGTGTTTGTATTTTTAAACATTTTATATATTTTTTCTGTTTGGTTCTTTAAAGGTCTCATCCTTAATCCTTTATCTTTAATTTAGACAACTAATTGCTTTAGACAAATTGCTTTATTCCCTTTCGTATTTCCCTATATGCTAAATACTGATAAGTAGCCAACATTTATCAATGATATCCAGCTTTACATTAATTATATTTCAAAGCACAAAAAATCATTGTGCAGTAGCACTGTTTAGCACTGCACAAATGAACTACATACTGAATATCAACCAATACAAAGAATTGAACCGAAACCAAGTGAAATTAATTCAGGCAATTTTGAATGCCATCATTTTTTGCTGCATCTTATGCTCTGAACAATCACTCTCTTTGAACTGCAGCAACTGGGATTAAAGATTAGAATGTATGGAGCCTACCTGTATTTTTCTGAATAGCCACAATTATCTTATGATTTGTAATGCTCTGCTTATGCTCTTGAATGCTAACACCAGGCACTGGGTTCATTACAAAAATCACAAATTTACTAATGCCTTTTAGAGCATTATTTCAGCTGTTTTTATGTACTGAGTTAAACTGACTACACATGCAGCATAAAATTAGGGACAAAATATGCTCTAATATAACTATAACTGGAATAGAAATTAAAGGAAATTAGCTAGTATAGCACCAAAAAACTAGAAAAAAATAATACCCCAGATATATTTTGAACCTTAGTTTTGAGGCTTAACAAGCGATTTGAAAGCAAGTCAAACAGTCTGAGCTAGATGCTAATAGATAACCACCTGTGTCCTCTCAGTGCTCTGGAAAACCTCATTAGCAATGCAAGGCCATGGATCTTAGCTCCTTTTCCACTTAAGTAAATGTAACACTATGAAGAACCACGATGGAGTGGGTATTTCATGCTAATGAACTCTCTGCACCACATGGTACTCTCTTCCTATCTGAAAAAATGACCATTTGCAAGGAAAGACAATATTTTACATAAAATATTAGTCAATCAGTAGTTAGAGCAATTCTCTGTGCTGATCCAAGAATAAGGAATCAGCTAGGATTGTTTTCTAAGTCAGACATGTCTCTTAAATAGAACTCTATGTGGATGTAGTCCTTTGTTTAAGAACAACAGAAACTGGATCAAAAGTTTTTTATTTTAACTCTATCAGACAGCAAGGTTGCTGCAAAACAAGATTAAAAGCATATTTGGGAAATGATTTCACAGACCTCTAGTGGACTGAAATTGAGCTACTCAGACATGTGTTGCTTAACACAGCAACAAATTCCCATCGTTTATCTTTAGTGCCTTCTCACAAAAACTGAATATTTCTGACAAGTTTTATTTTTCAGCAGCTCCAGTGGTTTTCTGCTTTTCATGTATAAAGATTTCTGTATAAATACCAGCCAGTGCATATCCCAGAATTACAGAATCTTACTGTAAGGCAATTTTTGAAAGATAGCATTTTCATGTATTTGCAGAGCAGAAAATCAGATTTCAGAAGAGTTCACAAAGGTAACTACTGGAGCTGCATAGGTTCTATTCAAATAAGGCTGTTTTCACTGTTTCATCTTCCAATTCCAGCTTCTGAGTTAAATAAATCTCTAAAGTTCTCAGAGCTCTGCACCAAGCTGAAGATCTCAGATTTCAGGTCTGATGGAACTAGACTGGAACACACGCCATTCCGAGCACCAAATGACATCCGGAGTTGTCAATCCCAGACCAGTAGCAGAATATATTCAGGGTATTACAGGCATGTTCTTGTAGATCTGTAAGTATTTAGGCTCCTTAAAACAAAACCTAGAGAGATGAGGCTGATGGTGTCACTGGTCTAGAAATTACACCTGTCTTTTCTCGGAAATGGTCCTGAGCTGTATTGAAGTCTTTCCAGGCAAGACAAACCCTTATACTATCCCCTCAACAACTGGTTTTAAAATCTTCCAATTAGTGCTGTTCATTAAATGAGTCTCACATCAGACATCTTGAAGAGGAAGCAGAATTATCAATAAATGCAAAGGGAAAGAGTCAAAATAACGGTTGAACAGTTCACAATAGCTTCTCAGCCTTTGACTTCAGCATTTCTTTAAGATTCAATAAGAATACAAAAACCCCCAAACCACCCAAACATTGTTGTAAAACAGAGAAACAGGAAACAAAGACTGTGTAAGAGAAACTTAAACAGATAATAACTGCTATTATGTATTCTTTGCATGAATGCTTTCTCCAAAATTAAGCAACTCTGCTGTCATGAAATGAACATTGATGGCATTAGAGGCCTTATGAATATATATATATATATATATATATAC
>VYZP01006597.1:0-11238 GCA_013400635.1 Hypocryptadius cinnamomeus
CAAGCAACAGCTGTGTACAATAAGAATGAGTAGTATAGAAAGACATCAAGTTAGCTGGGTGGAGAGGTCACATGGAGTCTTGTGTGCTGAGCTGAGAAGAAGGAGTCGGTGCTGTGAGGAGCTACCCATAAGAAACCACCGAGAAGGTACAGAACCTTTACATTAATAACAATTGCTTACCTTTAAACCTTTTCTGGTCTTTAATGCAAACTATTTGAAGGAAAGCAATGGCTCTGGCATACTTTTAATACAGTTAGTAACTCCAATAAAGTGTGTTAGAGGATTCATCTATAATCAGGCAGGACCCCAAGATCTAAATTGAAAGCTGCAATAACCTGAAATATGAAATAGGAATGAGCTTAATATAGTAATTTTATGTAGGTCTTAAACTGACAGAAATTTGAGTAAAACTGTCTTCTGTACCTTCAGATCTCATTTTTAAGAAATGTCTTGTTTAGTACCTTTAGATAGTAGTTATGGATCTTATCTGCAATGCTGGTTGATGCAGTAGTCACATTAGACTTGAGCAAACAGGATGTGTCGTCTTTAGAGGATGCTGGAGGAAATCTCCTGGGAGAAAAAATCACAAGTAGGTATAATTTTGATCACTCTCATGGGAGTGCACTGGTTACCATTGACTGGTATTCACCAGAAGTACAAAAATCACTGACTTTTCTGAAACAAAAGAAATCAAATTACTTGCAGTAATGCTATGTGAAAAAGATGTATATTATATTTGAGGAAGAATTCATCAGACTGACCACTTTGATAGAGTGATTTTTGCAAGATTCTAAAATTGGAAGTGCTTCTAAATTTTCATGCAAAAATGTATGATATAGAGAAGCCCCTTAAATCACAAAAACTGACATGCTGAGCAGGCATTGTGCTGGTCATGAAGTGAAAAATCTTTACCAACTTTTAAGTTTTCTCCAAATGCCTAGACCAGTTGTATTTCAAAGCATCCTTGAATCCTTCTAGTGAAGAAAACTGAAATAGGTTACAGTGACATTGACCTTTGAATAAAACTCAAACTTGATTTGAAGAGGAGCCTTAAGGCTCCTTTCAAGCTGTCAAATTTGACCTTTCATCACAGTCTGTTTTGTTTTGAACACAGATTTTCACATATCTACATATTCATGTCAAACTGATGCTCCTGATGGCAGTTACTGAGTCAAGTATTCAAAGCAGAATAGCAAACAATTTTTGGTAGCCAACAAGCATTCTGCACAAGATGCAGTCACCTAATACAGAGTAAAATCTCATTTCAGCATAAAGACTGTTTGGTATCATGCAAATGATAAGTAATGTGCATTTTGGGATAAGTAGTTTTAAAAATAGCTTCAGGAGTAGAATAAGCAGTTTTTACTTTTATTCTTGCTATGTGGATGAACTATGAAAGTTTGTGTTATTTCTGTCTCTGTAAGGCTGCTTTAAAGGAGCAGATGGCAGCCCATGAATTGTGGTGTAGCTAAAGAGAAAATAGGCCCTCATCACAAGCAGCTAGTCATGAAAATTTAAGGGTTGTATTAGTCTTGATATAAATGTGCATATAAATCTTGAGTAAGTGTTGATGGGTATGATTGTGCTGGCTCCAATACACTACCTTGTTTGCTAAACAGTGAATTAGCTGAGGGTGAAGCTGCTCCTTCAAAAAGAAATGATTTTGTGTGAGCTGGAATAAAGTAGGTGTGCTCACACTTGTAGCAATTAAAATTTTGACTTTGTACATTTCATGTTGTGCCAAGTTCACTGGTGGAAATTTCCTGATTTTTCGAGTTTGGCATGTATTCTTAGAATCTAGCTGGTAAAACAGAGTTTCTGTTTGCCTAAGTGGATTTTTATTGCAAATGTGAGCACTGAGATTTAACTTAAGAGTGAAATGAATATGTTACATGCAGTGGACTCAAACAGCAATGATCTGTAGTTACTATTCAATTTTTACTTAAATATATTTATGGTAAACTATCGAAAGAAATTTGCAAGAATGTAATGTGCATTTCAGGTGGTCCTCAACCTTGTGTGTTCTTTTGCTCTTCTGTGTGAACTCTGTACTTTATTTCTTCAGATTTCATGAATGCATCCAAATGTAGACACTTTTGCCCTTGCTGTGGCTCAGTATGCCGTGTCCTGTGCAGTAAATCCAGAGTTTTTCTGTTTTTCTGTCATTAGTAAGAGAAAATGGAATTGTGAGTTCTTTATACAGATCCATTGGTGCTGTGCTCTTTCCTGATGGCTCTAACTGGTTTGCATTCCAACTTAAATGTTCTTTTTATGTTCCAAATGGGTAGTCCATGGAAATCCTCTGAGAATTGGAACTGCCAAAGTTTAAGCCTCAAGTTGTCAGCCTATTGTCTGAGGAAGGAGAGTGAGCACAGAATTAGATTTTTACCTTTCTGCTGAGTTCCCTGAACCTGAAGAGACCAGATTTTTCTGAGACAGGTGATCTTTGTCAAGTTGAAATTGGCTTGGGTTCTAAAGCTTATCTTTTCTATCTTCTAAGGCCTTGCAATGCACATTGAGAGTAAAATTTTAAGCATATTGGTTTTATTTTAAGCATATTATTTTTATAGTCCAGCATATATTTTAAGCATATTAGTTTTATTCCCTCTTGGGAGATGTGCTGATTTTAGTCAAGGATGCATTAAGAAGGAAATAACCAGCTTTGTGCTACATATGATAGTTCACTACTCTCCCCATAGGGAGGGTGAAATCTGAGTCTTATAGCCCTATTAATTTCATATTCAGCATGAAATGCTGCCTCAGTGACACTGCTACCTGAAAGATGTGCAGGTGGGTTATTTTCTTTAATGTTCTGAAGCCACCAGAAAATTAAAAAGGATATTTCTGTCTGTAGGGAAACCTATGAGATTAAATGAGACTGCTTTCGAGCTGAAGGGTTACTGTATTTGATTTGCTTTTAAGATTAAGACCAAAGACAGATGAGTACCAAAGCATGTATGGTTTGTCAGCTGTGAACTGGCATCTCTGTGGAAATGAATTGGAAAGAACAACAGACTTGACAGAACAGCTCTCATATGCACAGTGCTGCTAGGGCCTCCAAATAAATGTGAGATCTCTGTAGGTAGGATTTGAGAGGCTTTAGAGCCTTATAACTTTATTTTGTTAATCCAAACTGGAGCTGAAGCAGTGGTCCTCCCTGACCTTGCATGGATTACATTGTGAGTACCTGAATTTATGGTGCTGGCTGGCAATGGGTTGCACTTTTCAAATGCTTGGTGGTAGGAGGCTGGTAACACCCCACTTTTGTCACAATCCAAACTAACTGGGCTTGGAAGCCATGCTGAGCTCTGTTTCTGATAGCTAGTTCAAAGCTGCCTGCCATACTGACTGCAGATTCTTAATTTGGGGTATGCCTGTATTGTTTTGTCTGCCTCTGTCTGGAAAATGGTATGTGTCTTGCACATGGCTCATGTGCAGATCAAATGTGAGGTTAATACAGTGACCTACTGAGCTGAGGAGGAGGAAGGAAATAAAAAGAAATGAGAAACTAGTGCTCTACATACTTTGGAAAGTAGCACATTTGGACAGGGACACTCTATATTTAACAAAATATCAATCAAGAGGTCACTCTAGGTGGAATTGTTTGTGGATAAAACTGTTCATGAACAAGGAGGAGAGCTATAGATGGAGTTGTATGAAAAATGTTGTGGAAATAAATGCAGATTCTGTGAAAAAGAATATGCTTGAGATCAAAATGGTCATGTACTTATTTAATTGATGACATGAAAATCAATCCAATTTTTTGGACAAGAAAACACATAAAATGGGAATTTTAACTCTGGAGATCAGCAGGAATAAATGGTTTTAAGCTCTAGTGCATAATTCATGATTTCACTGATGTATTTTTTGTTCAAGAGTTAGGAATCTAGAAGGATTATTGCATACACCACTACACTGGCTTTCCAAGAAGAAACAAGTTTTGCTTAAAGACAATATAGGGGAAAATTTAAATGCAGCTGTAGAAAAGGAGAGTTATATTAATCCTTTTTTGTTGCAAGTAAACACTTGTATAAACTGAAACACTTATTTAAAAAGTGCTAATTAGCATTTCAGTTCCTCTTCAGGAAAAGCAATCACTTATCACTTCTAGTACATTATAAATAAACTGGTGAGAAGTACTTATATTCTTATTTACCGTGAAATGCATATTTTTGACTTGTATTTTTTCAGCTAGGAGCTGCTGCATCACTATAGTCCAGCATAGTCAGAGTTTTATCTTTTAAAAATCAGCAAAACACAGTATCTGGGTGAAAATATATGTGTCTTAAGAGCAAATAATTATAAAAGAAAGTAATCGGAGAACTAATTAATGTTGTAACTAAGTTTTTAGTATGCTTATAATGATGAGAAGTATCAATTGGCAGGCTAGTTCTTGTCCCTGTCAATGTACAACTAAAGTTAAACTTCCATATTAGTCCTTTGTCCTGCCATAAAAACCCCAGTTTTTTAGACATTAAACAAGAGGTTTGGGGGAAAAAAATGTGTCTTTTCTATTTTCACTTTTTTTGTTATAGTAGCATTTGAATATCATGCAATTTGAATCTTTAGGTTGTATGAAGCACATTTGAAATGGCTTCCAAGTGACTAAACCTCTTCCTGATATTTTCTGCTGTTTTTGAAAAGATAGTTGAATTAACATTTTAAAATAGGCAATAAAGCCATTTCTGGACTAACTACTAAGTATGGAATCAAACCTCAGGAAAGACATTTAAAGAGATTTTGGATTGCTGTATGTAATTTTTTTTTTATTGGAACATAAATTCTTCTCCTTATAGACCTGTGAAGAGCTATATTTATGTTATACGTATTCATGCTCATTTTTTCTTAAGCTATATGAAAGAATTATTTTTTTACGAGACTTGTTGTCAACTTTAACCTAAAGCTATTCTTCCCAGATGATATCTATGGATTTGAGCATTTTCAAAACTGAATTGAAAGGAGAGCTCACTGAAGGTTTAAGATGACAAAGGGAGAACTATAGTATTGCTGAATAAGGAATGTATTACTAGAGATCATAAGCCTAGTCCTTCATTTATTTGCACCTGGTAGTCTTTAAATTAGAAGTTGAAGTGGGTATTTGCCACAGTTGCCTTGATTTGGTAAATTTGCAGCCTGTCTTCACAGGTAGTGTTTACATCTGTTCATGTAAAGTGATTTTTGCAGCATGTAAGTAAATCTAAATGAAGTATTATGACAATTATGGCATTTTCTAGTCAAAACTGAATGACATCTTCCCCACAACTACTGCCTAGTCCCTCTTAGCAGCTAGCAACTCCCTTTGCTGTAGATTGCCTGCTCTGGTGAATTTACTTAGCTTTGTCTGCACAATTCCTAACATAGCTGTGTCCTGAATCATGTTGAAGACTAACAAAATTAAGTAGCAATGACTAGCTGCTTTTGAATGAGCAATTAGTTCTCTTTGCCTCCGCTGTACCCGTGACTATGTGCAATATTTTCCCAAGAACTTATTTATGACTTGGTTGTAATGAGCTCATGACCTAATTTTAGATATGATCAGCTCTTATAACATTATATCCTTAGTATAACTGCAGCTGCTATTATTTGTGTAAATGACAGTTTTTTGAAGAAGCTTCCTTCTTGCTGGATATCCTATATATACGCTATATTCTTGGGAGGTTGTGGTCTTTATGAGAGCTGGAAGACCATACCGGGTGTGGGTGTGTAAAGAAAAGAAACAGAATTCTCAAAGGTTCCCCCAGATTGCCCAACAAGTAAATTTAGTAAAAAAAAAAATGCCAGTTAGTTCAATAACAGCAGACATGGAGGCTTTTTTTTTAAGTGATTGGAATATTCAGCTGGTCAACAAAAGTGTGCTGTGACACTGGAGTAAATGGCGGTGGGAGAAGGATCCAGTAAGAAAAGCATAATGTGCTGGTTTTGACTGGGGTAGAGTTAATTTTCTTCTCAGTGACAAGTATGGTGCTGTGTTTTGGATTTGTGCTGCAAACAGTGTTGATGACACAGGGATGAGGGGTGTTTTTTCACAGCTGAGCAGTGCAAAGCCTTTTCTGCTTCCCACCCCACCCCACGGGTGGAGAGGCCGGGGGTGTAGGAGACGCTGGGACGGAGCACTGCTGAACCCAGCCCACTGGAGGGATGCTCTGTGCCAGAAACGGGGAGGAGGAGGAGGAGCACAAGGGGGTGTTTGGAGTGAGGGTGTATGTCTTTCCAAGTCACTGCTATGTGTGGGGGGGCCCTGCTTTCATGGAGATGGCTGAACATCTGCTTGCCCTTGGGAAGGGGTGAATGAATTACTTGAGTTGATTTGCTTTTACATTATCTGTTAAATTGTCTTTATCTAAACCCAGGATTTTTTTTTCTCCTCAATTTTACACTTCCAGTTTTCTCCTCCATCCCACTGTGTGGGGCTTAGTTGTCAGCTGGGGTTAAACCATGACACCTAGTCAGGGAAATGATCAAATATTGGTCATTTTATGTTCTATCTGGGGTCTCAAAATGGGTTTTTATCTTATTTAAGTGTAATGTGTGTCTGCAAGCAAACTGAGTTTGCAGAAAATGTAGAGCAAAGTTCCCATTTGAATGCAGGTTTCATGCCTTCTTGTGATTAATTACAAGTTGTGATGTGATAGAAATTTCCCATTAGAATTGGGCAACAAGAACAGCACATTGCTTTTCAGAAATGTATGAGCAACTGTTAAATGTTTATAGCCTAATGGTGTTGTGGCTGGGATATCTTCAAAAGTACTTGCAGACACTACTTGACATGGAGGCAGAAGAAAGGAGAAGCTGTGTGGAAGTCAAGTAAGGGTCAAACGGATGAAAGGATTTTTAGAAGAAATAAAAATAGAATTATCTAAAAGCAGCAGGCTTGCCTCTTTCCATTAGTTTTTTTTTTTAATGTAGAAAATGCATCACTGCTCTGCTTGAGTCAGAGTGTGAAATGCTTTTAGATTCAGCTTTTAGTATAGTGAAGGAGTGTTACTGTAAGACATAATTTAAAAGGAGGACACTTGCTTGGTGCCGTTGTCTTTCAGATGTGCACGTTAAAAATCACTGTAAATGTATGAATAATGAAGGGTGGTGGGGATGTGACGTAGGCTGCCCTTTCTCCTGAATTGCTGTCTTGTATCTGTGCTTTCACTTTTTAAATTTTTTAGAAAAAACCCAAAAAAGACAAGAACAACAGAAAATAAAAATCCACAAAATTTTTTTTTACCCCAAGTGCATTTTTATCTTCTGCGAGTACTTTTCTCCCTGGAATATCTGGAACTGGAGATGGAGGTGGAAAGCATGTGCTATAGCAGAGGAGTCTTAGAGGGTGTCCTTAATATTTTTGATCTTGAGAGTTGCCCTTTTCTGAAGGTGTAAGAATCCCTGGAGGTTATTTCACTGTGCATTGCAGCAAAAAAGTGAAATAGGTGAGAGGCCACCTGTGAAACAGCAGCTGCTGCCTCTGCTGCTTGGTGTGCAGGTGCTCAGGTGAGTTGTGCACAGGGAATGAGAACTGCAGTTCCTGCTGGCTTCCTTCTACCTGCCTCCCTTTCCTGTGGTGTCAGTAAAATTAGAGCTCCTCCAGAGGGGTTGGGATTATTGCTACAGGATGGAGAGCAAAGGCAGGAAATCCTTCTGACCATGCTGAGCTGGGTGAGGGTGGGCCCAAGGTTTATTCTTTCGATCTGTAGCTCTCCTGTGTTGTTCTTGAAGTAATTTTTTGTTTTGTATGTTCATAAGCTTTTTTGTCTGTACTGAATGAATTTTGAAGGGATCTTTATGCTTTGATAGTGTCATTTCTTGACTGGCTATGTTTAAATAGGATAAAAATGTTGAAACCAAGTGGAAAAAATCCAAGTACATAGGAGCTCCAGAATAAAACCATAAAAGTAATTTAAAGCTCTTACAACTGTCCTGTCCTGAGGGTAAAAGCATTATATGGAAATGCTAAAGATGTACCATCAGCTTAATAGACATGTGAATGAAGGCATCAATGGAGTGTTTTAAAATATTTGTAACCTGTCATCGCAATAGACCTGCTGTCAGGTGACAGAGATAGTTGTGTTGATGCTGATATCAGAAGACATATAGCAGACTTCTGAGACATGTGAAGGACCAGATTTCACTAATCAGAGGCATGTTTATCTGAAAATCTAGTTGGTATCTCAGCCTTGAATGTGTGACAGGATTAAAAACTAGACTGGATGTTGAATCTCAAATAAAACCCTGCCAAAAGCATTTTGCTATTTCAGTTGGTTTTGTCTGGGTATGTA
The DNA here is from genome assembly GCA_013400635.1 of Hypocryptadius cinnamomeus. Taxonomy (NCBI): domain Eukaryota; kingdom Metazoa; phylum Chordata; class Aves; order Passeriformes; family Zosteropidae; genus Hypocryptadius; species Hypocryptadius cinnamomeus. The sequence continues at coordinate 8,268 of VYZP01006597.1, forward strand.
TCACACGGGATCACACTGTAGCACAATTTCATTGTGTATTGTAACCACAACATACTATTTATTGAGATCTGGCATTTTTATATCACAGACTTTCTAGCTTTCTAATATATATGTGGTATACTGATGTAAAAAAGTGTGTATTTAGTGTGTCTGTGTGTATTAGCATTTTTAAAATCTAAAATCTCTATTTTGTGCTTATTTCTGATCTTTCCTTGAACCTCTTTCAAATAGTGTAATTATTTCTTTTGAAGATTAGTATTCCTTCCTAATACTGTTTTTCAAGGAAGTCAGAGTCAGGCTTTGATGACTACATTTCTGCACATGTAAGTATTTCAAAGGGGTTAATGCAAATATACAAACTTAATAAAATCTGTTAATTTAGAAACTTAACTGACAATTTATTACTGTCTTGATAATGAGAAAGTGAAGTGCATGTCCTTTCACAAGTCCTTTCCTAGCCAGGGAAGGAACTAGGTCACAAAATTTTATCAGAAAAGATGCTTTATTTATGGCTCTGGGGTGAAGTTTAGTGTTTTCCCTTCGTGAGATACCATGTAGTTCTGAAACACCTGCTATGGATGCTCTAGTTCTTATTAATTTTGAATTAGACAGTTGCCTTGGAAGAAATATGGAGCAGTTTATATTAAAAAACTGAGATTTAACTGAGAAATAACTTAATCCACAATTTCATGTTCAGTTAAACCAGAAGCCTGTTTGATTTGTAGAGAGAGCATACCACTTTTTTGAAGAGAGGATATTCCTTGCTCTCTTTAGAGTTTTATCCTTAGTGTCCACTGGGGAAAAAGACCCTAATAAATATAGGTTGGATGAGTGACCCTTTCCATTTTTTAAATTCCTTTCTTAATTTGTGACTACCATCAAAGAGCAGGCTTAGTGAAAGCAATTTTTGGAAATCATATACAGAGTGAGGTGCTCACAGTGATGGTATTGCAAAGCAAGGAGGCATTTCTGAAAAGCAGATTGTCTAATGAGTCTAAGAGTGTGAACTGCATGGGAAGAGGTGACATTTGGTTGCAGGAAAGCACTCTAGGGTTCCTGATGACATTTGTTACTTCCTCAATAATTTAAAATCAGGCGGTGAGTAATGGTGCTGTATTTATCTACCCTATTTAAATGGCTAAACTACAAATTGCCTGAATTCGAGGGAAATCCTTCGTGTTCACCAAAAGCCATGCAAGGCCAGTTCAAATGTAAGCATAAATAGACCTTTTTTGTGAGTATCTGGACTGCTAGGCTAAGCTTCAAAATCCTTTCAATGTCCAATGATGAAAAGAGCTTGTATATACTTGCTAAGCAGCTATTTCCTTAAGTCCTAGTCTGTAGCCATTGCCTTTCACAATGTTAGTGGATTTTTATTTGGAGACAGGGTTGTTTTTATTGAATCTATCAAGTTCTAAATGCTCCAGGCCTGGTTTCTTTGATAGTCTTGCAATTCTTAGCAAAAAAGAGACAAAAAGTGTAACAGTTGAGGTGTAATTAATTTTGAATGCTGGAACTCATTCCAGCTTTGTGTAAATCTGCATTATTTGAATGCTGTCATGCTAATTCATCTTTCTAGGATTGCAGGCTGCAACTGGAAGATTGTAGATTTATCTAGTTTTAAGACACTTAGGTATCTTAAACTGATGAAAACTAGAAGGCCTAAAGGAAAAAGTTCAGCTAAGAGTGTCACTCTGGTCTCTCTGAGCTTGTTACAGACCTGTACAATTTTGGCTTCACATCAGCAGGCTCACTTGTAAGAGGAAGCAGACACACAAGTGATACTCATTCCCCAGGCCTTTTGCATTCATGTCATGCTTCACACTATTAGCAAGGGATTCCTGAACACTTTCTTAGCCACTGGCAGTAAGGGTAATACAGCCTTAAGAACACTTGTAGAACAGCTGTATTGTTTGTTTTCCTGAGCACTGACACTGGAGAACTGACTTTCTCTATGTTCCTCTTGGCATGTAAGGTTTTTCTCCATGTTGAAGATACTCTGTAACAGTAAAAGCCAACTTCTGAAAGAAAGGGATGAGTGGATTTATTTTATGTAATTAACATAGAATTCTTGACTTCTGTTTTATTTATGACTGCCTTTATGAATGATGGTAACAACAAAGAGATTGAATGAATCCTATTTTTAGTAGAAGCAAGTCTTAGTAAGTAAGCCAAGTAAAGGTTAATTTAGAGATTAAAAAACATTGTTTGAGATGTGCTGGTATATTTTTGCAATTATTGGAATTCAGGATTTCTTCACGTGGAGGAGCTGAGTGCATGTACATTTAGTTATCAGTTTCTGAGTTTAAAATAGGATGTGCTAATTGTGGAGACTAGGGTGATCAAAGCTGGGGCTTGAAAGAGATTCATGACCTTTGTTTCAAAGAGAATAAAGAATTTTTGGAGATGGTTTGTAGGAAAGCCTCTTTCAAGTATTTTGCCAGTCAAAGTGGAATTTGAAGGCTAGCTGCCCATGCCCAGACAGGCTTTTCCAGGCAACATTGCACACTTGACTAATTTTCCCTTAAGAGATCTATGTGCTTTCCCTTCGGAGTCCCGTGCACTTGAGGCTACTGAGACTCACACTATAAATAATGTAGTGAACAGTGTCTTGGAGCTTGATGATTATTACTAGGAGAAAACAGTTGACTGGAATAGTAAGAGGGTGTGTGCTCGTGACAGGCTTGCCTCCAGCAAAATCCCTCAGTGTCCANGGACACTAATGTGGGGGGGGCAGAATCTTGTACTGAAAATGTGTACCCCGTCAGAAATTAAAGACAAGAGTGCATCTGAACATGGATAAGGTCCATCATAAAGTTTCTTCATCAAATTATTTTTTGTGGGGTTGTGGAAGACTTGTTAAAAAGGACCTGGGTAGGTCATCTGTTCTGAGCCCATGCTCAGGGTAGGACTGTGGTCAACGTTAGGTCAGCTCAGTTGTTGTGTGGTCCAGCCAAATCTGGAGAGGACT